>CAKKLC010008031.1:19433-33409 GCA_918559645.1 Ceratonova shasta | reverse complement strand
AGATCAGACTACCCTAAAATCTCTTATATAAGCAGCGGCTTGAACATAAAATGTTGATTTTATTTTTAATTATGGGGTAGGGCTTATACACGAGATCGAACTTCCCTAAAATCTTGTATATAAGCAGCGGTTTATACAAAAAAAAAAGATGATATTATTTTAAATTATGGGATGTGGCTTATACACAAGATCAGACTACCCTAAAATCTCGTATATAAGCGGCGGCTTGTACAAAAAAATATGATTTTATTTTAAATTATGGGGTGGCTTATACACGACATCAGACTACCCTAAAATCTCGTATATAAGCAGCGGCTTGAATATAAAATGTTGATTTTATTTTTAATTATGGGGTGTGGCATATACACGAGATCAGACTACCCTAAAATCTCGTATATAAGCGGCGGCTTGAACAAAAAAAGATGATTTTATTTTAAATTATGAGGTGTGGCTTATACACGAGATCAGACTACCCTAAAATCTCGTATATAAGCAACTGTTTATACAAAAAAAGATGATTTTATTTTTAATTATGGTTTTGGCTTATACACGAGATCAGACTACCTTTAAATCTTGTATATAAGCAGCGGTTTGTACAAAAAAAAGATGATTTTATTTTAAATTATGAGGTGTGGCTTAGACACTAGATCAGACTACCCTAAAATTTCGTATATAATCAGTGGTTTATACAAAAAAAAAGATGATTTTTTTTTAAATTATGGGGTGGCTTATACAAGAGATCAGACTACCCTAAAATTTCGTATATATTCAGTGGTTTATACAAAAAAAAAATATTATTTTATTTTAAATTATGAGGTGTGGCTTATACACGAAATTCGACTACCCTAAAATCTCGTATATAAGCAGCGGTTTATACTAAAAAAAGATGATTTTATTTTAAAGTATGAGGTGTGGCTTATACACGAGATCAGACTACCCTAAAATCTTGTGTATAAGCGGCGGCTTGTAAAAAAATATTTGATTTTATTTTAAATTATGGGTGTGGCTTTTCAAAATGCCGCTTTTATTCGACATTTTAGAGTAATTCTAATTAACGGAGCAAGAGAATACAAATTCCCAACTTTTTTTTATAGTTATTTTTTTATTATACATAGAATTTTTCAAATAAAATTGATTACCGGAGTTTTCCGAAAAAAAACGATTTCCCAATAATAAGTCCATGGTCTTATTTTTGCGATCTTTTTTAATCCCATAGATAAAACAACAAGATTTAAAATTAGAGGAAAAATTGAGGCTATTAAAAAAACTTAATTTGAATAAAGCACATATCTAAAAAACAGCGAATCAGATTGGAATTACAACTAAAATGATAAGATGGTGGAAAAAAGATGAAATCAAGTTTTTAAATACTAAGAATAAAAACACATCAAAATCAATTAATTCTTGTAGAAAATTTCAATAATTAGATTTGGAAAATAAACTTTTGCAAATTATAACAAACCAAAGAAAATAAAGAAAGGTTAAATTAGTTATAGTGGCATTAAAAAAGTTGCTATAAATATTCCAAAAGAAAAAAATTTTAATGATTTTCATGTATCTAGCAAATGAGTTTTTAATTTTCTAAAAAGAAGTAATTTATCTATTAAAAAGATATCTCATATAGGCTAAAAGGATAATAAAGATCCTCAAATCAAAAAGGTAATCGCAGAAAAACATCTATCCAAGTGTTTGAATTTTACCGGTGTTATGTCAGACCAAATCATTTATAAAATGGATGATACACAGATTTATATTGATATGATCGAATCAATAACTCATTTCGTTTAAAGGTGAGAAAAATCGTTAATTCAACACAATAGGTCAAGGTAAAAGACGATAAAGTGTTGTTCTTTTTTTCAATAAAAAATGTGATTTTGCTAAAACATTAATTATTTTAGAAGGTTTAAAAAAAGTGCCCAAAATTTTACTCCCTTATAATATAAATGTTGTATGTTCTAAAGGTGAGTCTATAAATTAAATAATCAAGAATGAATGGATTAAAAAATGCTTTTTATCTTATTTGCAATCAAGTGACGACGCTTCATTTTTTAATAATGGATGAATTTGCTGAACATAAAATACACAGAATAATAAATAGGTTAAAAGAAAACAACTTAGAATGTGTTTTTATTCCAATAAAACAGCATACTACTTTCAACCTTAGGATGTGCTGGTTAATGTAGTTTTCAAAGCTCAATTAGAAGAAGTATGGAAAATATGGATGTTTTTAGGTGTTATAGAATATACTCGGACTGAAAATAGAAAAAGACTTGATTGGCAGACTTTAATAAATTTTGTTAATAGTCCTCTTTCTGCTATTAATGCAGAAATTTAAAAAAAAAAGTTTTGATTCATTAGGGATAGGTTCTAAACATACAAAAATTACTAGTTATTTATATAATTCTAAATTGAAAAGTACTTTAGAGGGTTCAGTAAATGCAAATTTATCTTTTATTTTTGATGAAAGGTTATTAATGAATACAGAAGATTTTAAAGATAAATTAAATTTTTAAAGTTTTACTCACTAAATGTTTTTTTTTCATTTTTTAAAAATTAAGTTAAATTAAGGAAAATAAGATAAGGTCTTATTTTTGGAAAAATCCGTTAATATAAATTAAAAATTTAAAGGAAATATTTTATGATAAGTTTAATCAATTTTTAAATTTTCTCAAAGTTGCATAATTTTAATTTTTATTAATACCGTAAGGAAGTTCTTCTATATCATTGTTTAACAAGCATGTGTCATCTATCACCACTTAAACAATCAAAAATCCTCTAATGACTTCCCAAAAAAAAAGTATTTAAACATATAGTGTAAATGTGTATAAATTTTAATAATATAAAAAAATCAACGATTTTTAGTATCAATATTATAATAAAATAGAAAAAATAAAAAACTTATATTATTTCCATAAAAGTCCTATGCCCCACCTTTGTAAATACTGTTCTTTATTATAGGGTATCCCATACTTAAATCCATAAAACTAAACTTAAATCACAGCCAAATTTAATATGTAAAATAAATATAATAAAAAATAAAATTATAATTTAATCATTTATAACTTCTTTATGTTGACACCCATTAACGTATTTAAGCATGTTGTTTTAATATCCTCAATAATGTTCACTATTTATCGTATTAAATGAATTATTAATATTTTCAAATAATTCATCCAATCCTTGAAAAATTTATCGCTTAACACCATTCTTCCATTGAGAAAACATGTTTTTAATAGGGTTCAAAAAAGGTTAATAAGCAGGTAACAGCTGTAGTCTGTAAGCATTTTTAATAATCATATTTTTAACAAAAAAAACTCTATGAAAAGCAACATTATCCATTATGATTATGCAGTTTGTTAAATTTTTATCTTTTAATGGTTTAAATAATTCTCTTAGGAATGAAATAAAAGTTTTAGTATTGAAAGCAAAGTCCTGGTGTTTATAAAAAATACTTCAAAATTTGTTCATTGCGGCACAAATAGATTTATTTTTTGATCTTAAACCAGCCACTACCTGCATTGCTTGAGTAATTCGCAATTACTTGCATTTTTTTACTCTCAAACATAAATTAAACCCTGTTTCATCCAAAAAATAATATTCATTCCATCCTGGTCTGTAATATATTTAAAAAACTGGTAGCTATAATTTAATCTGATATCAATATTTTCTGAGGTGTTTCTGGTTCTGGTATTGCAGTCAGCCGTTCGAATGGATAATGCTAAAAGTTAAGTATTCTATCAATTGTTGATTTCAATACTTGGATGTCCCATTTAATATAAATATTTGAACATATCTTAAGTAACGTAATTTCACAATCATCATTTACCCATTGTAATTTCTCTTCTTTTTTTATTTGTGATAGTTTCTGACCAGGTCCACAACCGCCTCTTTTGAATGTCTCGATTGTGCAAATTTCCATGTGTCTGTTTAAAATTTTATTTAATTGTTTTCCGATCACTATTGAACATTTGCCATTTTAGAAATATTATGAACTTCATTATTGGCTTGTATAATCAGGTTTCTAATTTCTTTAACCATTAAGGGTTTAAATAATGACTAGGATTTAAGTCTGGAAAAGGGCAATTTAAGTTTGGGAAAAAGGATAAGAATATCGAAATTTATTTTAAAAGATAAGAGTAAATTAATTAGTAGGATTTAAGTTTGGGAAAAAGGATAAGAATATCGATATTTATTAAAAAGATAAGAGTAAATTAATTAGTAGGATTTAAGTTTAGGAAAAGGGATAAGAATATCGATATTTATTTAAAATATAAGAGTAAATTAATTAGTAGGATTTAAGTTTGGGAAAAGGAATAAGAATATCGATATCTATTTAAAAGATAAGAGTCAATTAATTAGTGGATGTAAGTTTGGAAAAGTCGGATTTAAGTATGGGAAACCCTGTATCATATTAATTTTAATTAAAAGAATCAATTATTAATTCTCATTATTAACGACAGAAGCTGGATCAATTCAATTTCGTGACCCCAGAATAATCAAGTAAACCTAATGGCTGCCACCAATGAAATTTTAAAAGCTGCTTATTGAAACAAAAAATAATTAAGTAAAAAGAATTTCTGGATTAATTTACCATTTAATTTCTTATTTTTGTAAATAATTGTATTTTTTATATATTTGTCGGTTTTTAAAGTTCTTCATAAATATTTTGTGGAGAAATTTGCTAAGACTCCTAAATAGCGAAAAAAACAATTTCATGGAATTCTATACAAAAAAGCGGTATTGAACAGTTATAAAATCTGATCCACTACCTCATTCTTATGAATATTGTGTCCAGTCAAACAATAATGATGAAAGTGGATACCGATGTATATAAAAAATGTAAAAAAAAAATTATAAATCAATAAGAACTGCCACTTTTTTTGAACTAACACCCCTTTAGCTACAAGTATGTCTCTATTTCTTTTATAAATTTAGCAATGTGGACAACAAGAAAGCAGGTTATTGATGATACAGGATGCGCGAAGAAAGCTTTAAACAACATTTTGGTGCTCTTCAATTGAGATGTTTTCATTTTTTTAATTGCAATTCTGTTGCTATTAGGTGGGGGTGGTAAAAAAGGTACAAGTTGATGAATCACTGTTCAGGTATCAGCCAAAATATCATTGAGTCGAACGCCCAAAAATGAACTTTGGGTTGTGGGCATGATTGAAGGTTTATTAGAAGAACAAAAAATCATGCTTACATAGGTTAAAAATAGGTCCGTTCTTAAATTTCTTTTTCTTCTTAGACAGTATGTGACACCATTGTCAGTTAATGTTACTGATCAATGGGCACCTTATAATGAGATCTAAAATTCTTTGGGCCTTGAACACTTAACAGTGAATCATAAGCTGCATTTTTTGAGCCAACAACATGTGTCCATGCACAAAAAATATTTAACATGTAAGGATTTTAAAAGGCAATGTGAATGAAATGAGAGGCGATTATGGATCACCTTTATAAAACTATTTGGCTAAATGGATGTGGCGATAATATCATAACAAAAATGGTAACCATGTAATATTTGATTTAATTAAATAATGTAATAAAAACTTATTTTATTTATAATTTCTTGATCTTAGTTTATAAAAATTTGCCTGTTTAATTTTTTTTACAGTTTTTTTTTATTAGTAGTAATTTTCATACATTTATTTTGCACCCTTACAAGTGACTATATCATAGAAGCTTCCATCGTGATTTTTACATGCCCTCGTCTAAGAATTAAAACTATTATGACTATTTATGTACATTAAAAGATAAACTAAATTAATTTGGAGTGTGATAAGATATAGAACAATCTTAATAAATTATTGTTTAAAGTTTTATATATCAAATAATTATAAACAAGATTTCCAAATAAACTTTTTAGTCTTACAATAATAATCTCCCCTTTAAAAATTTTTCTTGAATCCTGAAATTCACTAATTTTTTACAAGATTTCTAACATTATGTTTCTTTTGTTCATAACTAAGTTATCATGCCACAATATAATATTAGCTTTGTATTTATTTAAATTCTTATAATTTTTTATAAAAATTTATAATAAAGAATGGACAGTTAGACTGTTGTATCTTTAATAAGTTAAAAAATTTGTTTATTCAAACAGATTTAATTTTAACATTTTGAGTATATAAATATTTTTTTATTTTACTGGTTTATTATTGATTCTAACTTTTTATGACAAATTTTTTATTTGTAGCAAAAATTAGTTTATCCTATAAATCAGAATTATTTTGCAGAATTCCTTTAATGACTCGAATACATTATTAATTGGATTTTGTTCATCAATAAAAAAACATAATAAAAAAACTTTATTATTAATAATAATTACTATTTTTTATGCTTTATGATATGCATTTTATTAAATTCAGGTTTAATAAATATAAACAAATTTTAACTCGATTTTTTATTCCAGCTCTATTAACTATATTTGTAAATATGCAGGTGCGGTTTTTACTTTTACATTAAATGAAGCTACAAATTTTGTAGAATTTCATAATAATTTTATTTGTATGAAAATTTTTTGATCGATACTTTGATTAAATTTGAGATTTTGTTCAAATAATTAAGAAATTTCAAATTGAAAAAATTTTTATCATCTTACTGTAGTTGAATTTCATAAAAATTAAGTTTTATATGAAAGTCTAATATTTTTTCAATATTCTCTAATTAAATTATTTTTACCTTTTAGTTTCTGATTTAATTAATTTTTATTTATCAATCTGTTAAAAAAATATCGATATGATACATCATCATAATATTTAAATATATAATTTCCACTTTCTTTCGTTATAATTATAATCTCATCCCTCAATTTCCAAATACTAATAAGCAGTTTCCCTTATCTATTATTGAATTTTAGTGTAAAAACACAGATCGATAAATTTGGATTTTAGTCAGTGAAGATAGTTACCAAAAGTAAATTATAAATGAATTATTTATGACTGAACTAATTTATGTAGCAACAATTGATATTAAATTCCACATATTTTTTATTTTTGTACATAGATTTCCAAGATACAGTAAGAAATATCAAATAAGCATTTAAAAATAATTTTAAACCTAATCCAGAGTCTTTGATGTATTGCACTAATTATATAACTATCTTGTTATTTATAAAAATATTAGAGCTGCACACACGTAGTAATGCCAATGAAATTTTTAAAAATAATTCTTATGAAATTCTTCAGATTATATCAGAAATTTCTTTTATGTATATATCAAAGATTATACCTTTAAATCTGACTAGAACTAGAGGTTATTCTTTCAAGTTCATTTTGATCGTCTACACCTTCGACAAAAAAAAACTGAGAATTATTCTTTACATCCGTTATTTTATCCCAAGCAACTAAAAAAAGTAAATTTTTTTAAAATTTATGTTAAGCTTAGTATAAAGTTTGGTAGAAATATAATTTCTACTTGTCATAGTAAAATATTAGAGATTAATTGGTATAAGAAGATTGACTTTTTTGACAGATTTATTTATTTTCGTCAATTAAAAACTCTTTTTTATATTAACCATCTATAAAAGATTCTATTTGTTGGCAATTATATAACATATTAGCAGTTTGGCATCTCCAATAGTGGTTTTTTTAACATTTTGCTTGCTAAATATATTTTTTTATTTTGTAAGAATGACACTTAGTAATTGTATTTTAGCTTTTTGGTTTACAACATAAAATTCTTTAGTTTTACTAAGTTTCTATTGATAATAACTCTTGATTTTGTATAATTTCAATACTTAAATCAACTCATAGAAAATTTAAATACAGGGATTTTACATCAAATTCGTTAAAAAAAAATAAATTAAAAAATGTATTCAAATGGAAATCCATCATATGCTCTTCTAAATACTCTTTTCATTAGCCTGAAACACCCATCACAACCTTCAGATAATATGTTTTCAAATCTAGATTCTATAGCATTAAATAATTCAATTTCATTAAAATAATTTACACTTTTCATATAATTTTTCAATTTGCTAAATATGCTTTCGAATAGATTTAGATAGGGTGAATATGGTGGTAAAGTAGAGTATTTTGTGCTCTTTTTCCTGAAATAAATTTTTTAATAGATTCAAACTTATAAATAAGTAACGTTGTCCATTACAAATATACATTTTTTTTATTTTTTTAAGTATTGCAAAAATTTCCATAAAATACCTAATAAATTTTTCTTCGTTAAAAAGGAGCTGGTTTTTCATAAAGTATTTTGTTCCAGTTCACTGCATATAAATGTGAAATATTGTTTGTGATAAGCGCTGGAATAGTAGTAGTTACTGTAATTCTAACATAAACACTTCTGAATGTTGTTCTAATATTTACTGAAAAGCCTACTTCATCAAGAAAAATAATGTTTTAAACGGTATAATTTTCTTCAATTTCAATATTATTTCTAGCATAAACAAGTCTTTCAACGATTGTAATTTCGTTTTTGCTTCGCTCAAGAACTTTTTAATCATTTTTAGTAAATATTGCATGTATTTTAGGTGATTAAAAATGATTGTTTTACAAACACAGATATTGAATTTATTCAAAATAGATTGTGAATTTTTTTGAAAGATATCGTGCAATAAAAATCCACCAAACCTTTTATTTCCCCATTATTTCATCCCTTTTTTTAAATTCCTGGAACCTCATATGATATATTGATCACAATTACCATTATGCAAGTATCTTTTGTAAATACTTACTATTGTTTTTGAAGATTTTAATAATAAGAAAAGAAAGATAATGATGATCCACTTTCCAATGAGTTCAAAATTCTTTTTTTGGCTATGCGCAAACTAGACCCTAGTAAAAAATAAAAAAAATCTATTTTTTTATAATTTCGTTTCAAATAAGTTTAATGGCAAGGAAAATTTTATACTATTGGTTTTAGATATTCAATGTCATAAAATGTTTCAAACTTCATAATGACCTCCCACATCAGATCTTTTTTGAGGTATTTTTTAATATTTAAAAACCTACATAGCCGAATTTCTGTTAAATATAATTCATTTACTAATTCAGATCCTAAACTTAAAATACTCGGAATTTATAGTATCACTTGTATTATTCAAATGTCGTTGAAAGCCTTCTAGACTATTTGAAGTTCTCGCAATATTATTTAGTGTTCTTACGTAAACGTCCCAAAAACAACCACTCTTGTTAATATTCTGGAGGTTGTAAATTATTCCAGCCTAAACCAAACAAATAATCTTTGGATTTCTGTGCATTTTTCGTTGCGTATATAATAGTCTTCCAATTTAATAGAATATTCCTTAACTTTTTCTGAAGGAACAAATTCTAGTGCCAAAATCAATTTATAATCAAAACCGAAATTTTTTTCTGTAATGTACTGCTTTACCAAACCCATTGTTTGAATTCTTCTCCATACTATGTGAAAGAGATAAAATAGACTACCGTTTATTTTACTTTCTGGAAAGTTTCTTATTAAAGAATTGTAACTTGCCTGTTTAAATCAATGATTATGTTATCAGGCGATTTATAAATTTTGTTTGAATGAATTCAAACATTTTATCATAGGATTTTTCATTTTTCTTTTTCTTCAGGCAATAAAAAAGCGGTAGATATTTGTCTTCGAAATATCCTTGAATCGTATAAAGCTGTGTATAATTTTCGGACCTGCAGCAAATTCATATTTTATTATAACTCAATGAACAAGATTTTTTTGAGTCGTAAATATCAAAATACGTTTATCATCATTCATCCCAGAATATAAATGGAGGAATTTTATTTTGCTTACGGTCTTCATAATTTGTTCAGAAATATCATAGCCTTCTGTATAGGTAAATTGCAATATTTTTCTGTATCGAGTGATGGAATCGATATAATATTTCATATCATGCAAGGTGGTTATTTGCTCGTCGACTTTTTTTCATAACACCAATTGCAATGCTTCTTTTTCAAATATTTATTTAATAAGACTCTCTATTATATTTTTTACTTCGTTGCTGTGAGAATGTGTTGTTGATTCCAAATAGTTATAATAACCAGCAGTGTATAGTAACCCTTTACACTTCTTTCTACCTCTCTGAGAGCACCTCTAAAAATGTTTATTCGTCATTCTCCCCGCTTAAATTGTATGAGAAACCTTTGTAGTTAATCTATTATCCTCCTCGTTTACTCATAATAAGCTCTTCTCTTATCTTGATTCTGTCATTCATAAGGGCTTTAATTTTTTTTATTAAAATACTCTAGGGTGCACTTTTACACAACCGGAGCTTTGGTGCAATTTTCTTATTATGGATTTTAGTTTTCTTCTTGGAAAATTAAAAAACAAAACTTCAAGACCCATTAAAAATAAATCAAGACTTGCTACGATTTCAAGGTCACTTGATGACATGAATTATTCATTAAACGAATAATTCTTATACCAGATCGGAATATATTTGGTAATATTAACCTAAGGAAAGCTTACTGCAACGAGTACATGTTACAAGATAAAAACAGTTTGATTTTTTTTATGAGTTTGGGGTCAGTTTTAGTACTAGAATAGTATATGAAAGTAGTTTAAGAGAAACACAGGCACAGAAGAACATTCAAGCAATTTGATGTAAAAATATTTCTGTTTGTACAGCTATAATGAAGGATGGGGTTAAAAATTTTAGAATCAGCGATACTTCTTTTAACTCATTGTGATTTTTATAATTCTTAAGAGAGCTGGTTACTAGACTGCATAATTCTGGATTTTTTGCGCTTGTATAATAATGGATAATGCATTCATTTACAAAAGTGAAGAGCAGAGAGATTTTTTTAATAAAAAATGGATTTTATGTTAATTTTCTCCTACCATGTACAACTCAGTTCAATCTAATTGAGGAAGTTTTTAGCAAGTGGAAACATAATATTGCTCAACAAAATCCCAGAACTATTTAGAAACTCTATTAATTTATAAATAATTCTTCAAATCTAATAACTAATGAAGACTGTCGATGATTTTTTCATCACGTGAAAGCATTTGTTTTAAAACAAACAAGAACAGGAAAATTTTAATAAATTTTTAGTTTTTATTTTTGTAGTATTATATCTTAAATAGATTATATCTTTTTGTGATGTTTACTGGTTTTTATACAGTTTATATGTTCAATTTTTTAGATGCCAAAATCGTTACATTAAATGCAGAGATCGTTAAATTAAATGAGAAACCCTGTAATATAGTCATAAAATTTAAGTTTCTGCTATTTTTTTGATTCTATATATATTACAACCATATAACTTTATATTAAGGTTTTATATCCATAAATAAAAATATATTATCATTTCAAAATACAAATACTATCAATGATAAATTCCAAATTTTACCAAATAAAATTCTTAAGCAGTTTTACTATATGAGTAATAATTTATTTATCTTGGGTTATAATTAAATCAAAACAGAGTATTTCTTGTACTTATCACTACCTTTTTAGTAGATTTGTAGAAATAATAGTATCCTTATTATAAAATATTGATACATATAAGTTATTAAGAACAAAAAATATATGAAATCTTGTATGAACGTATAATTCAATCAATTAGAACAGAGGTTTTTAACCTTTTTTTACTTTAGAGCACATTCTAAAATATCAAAAGGGTGGCGGGCACCACCTATTTTTAATCGACAAACTCATTCCATAACTTGTCAATTTCCCTTAATTTATTTTCTTATAGTCATAATGTATTAATAAATAATAAACAAAAATTTTTCAGAATAATAAAATTATTTGGCATTTTTTTCAAAATTGCATATACACAGAAAAATGTTTTTACAAAACGTAAAGAAAGTGAATAAAACACACAAATACAAATAAAATATTTAATTAAAAAATATAATAAAGTCAATGTGATCTTTGACATTGCATTTCATTGGCCAGATCTTCATAATTAGGAGCGTATGACGATTATCCTGTTAACAGACAATCATAAAGATGTTAATCAGTGAGTCGAGATCTATATCTTGATTTTATTAAGTTCATGTTTGAATTGAATGATTCGCATAAATATGTCAAACCGAAACATAATTCAATTTTATATGCCGCTTTTTTCAACAATGCGAACTTTTCTCTATCCACTGTATTCCAAAAGTCCTCTGACATTTGACATTTTAGCAAAATATCATTCTTAAGGTCAAAAATTTCTAACTCTAGTTCTTCTGTCTTACCTTGACAAAATTTGCAATACGTGCGCCTATTTCCATAACATTTATTTGCCAAGTAAAAGGATTAATATACAGAAGCAAACTATTGGCTCAATTTTTTTAACTGTAACAATCTCTCTTCAAACTGTTTTTTTTAACTCTTAAAGATACTAAATAAATATAGTCCCATTTAATTAAATGTAACCTTGTATTTTCTTCACATGTGGGAAATGCACAAGAGAATTGATCTGCAGATGTGATATCAACAAATCCACTTGATCTTTAAATGACTTTACAGAGCTTAAAATTTCAGCTAAGCTTTTGTCTTCAACCTGAACTCCAAATTTAAAGAATTCAATTTTTTTATGATGTCTGTGACAAATCCTAAATAAATCAGCCAGTCAGAGTGAGCCAGTTTATCATAATTTTCCTTTCTTACGTTTAAAAATGTTTTTATTTCTTCAATTAAACTCACAAATCTTGTAAGAACCTTTCCTTTACCGATACAACGTACTTCAGTATGCAGAATAAGATCATGTTCTTTATCTTCAGTTTCTTTAAACAGAGCCTTTAAAAGTCGGTGTTGCAAACAAGCTGCTCAAATAGAATTGATTATTTTTGTAACTATTTTAATGACGTGTTCAAATGGCAAAATTTTACAACATAGAGCTTCCTGGTGGATAATACAAAGGTAGGACATGAAGTTTGAAAATGAATCATCCATCATGCAGAAGGCAATAAATCCTTTGTTTTTACCCATCTTTGCTGGCGCCCTATTAGTGGTTATTGTAGACAGCTTGTTCAAAGGCATATTTATTTACTTGGCGTATGTTTTAATTGTATTATAAATATCCTCACCCCTGGTCTGTCATTTCATTAGTAATATTTGTAACATATCCTCTTTTACTGTGTAGTTACTTAACACCATTCTTACCATAACTGCTAACTATGCGGTGTCTGATATATCTGTTGACTCGTAAAATTGTAGCGAGAACCAATCACATATTTCCAAGTAAGTTTTTAACTGAGTTTTTATGTATGTTGAAATTGCACGTATTCTTGTTGTGACAATGTTATTTGACAACTGCAAGTCTTGTATTGCTGAGAAAATCTTACTTTTGCAAGAAAATCCATCTAACAGAAAATCGACACCAGTCAAAAATAGTTCCTTAAACAACTCACCATCAATAAAAGGTTTCTTCTTTTTTGCGAGCATGTGAGATATTTTAAAAGAAGCAATAGTAGCCTTTTTTGAATTTTCCACAAATCTAGTGAAAACAGTCTGTTGTGCTATTAGACTTAATTTTAGATTACAAATTTTTTTCTTTCTTACTTCAGATTTAAGAATATAATTCACATAAAAAGTGCCTTGATTTGTCTAAAGTGTCGTTCAACGTTATGTTTTTTCGGCACTGCAATGCTACTATCACACAACAAAGAAACGGATTTATTTTTCAAATTAAAGATACAATATAATCCATCCCAGTCAGTGTTAAATTTATAGGTTCCTTGTCTTTAACTTGGCCAACACATTTTAGAGCTAAAAAAAATAACAATTGAAACTAAAATATAATATCAATGTTATAGCGCAAGTCTATTCTGGATTATATGCGTAAATATATTATAACAAGAATTATAACTATCTCCTGAATAATAATAGTTTATTAATAGATCATCGCTTATTAATACAATAAATTACGCACCTCGCTTTTAGCCTTTTAATTATTTTTATAGAAAACTCCTAATTCGTGTTTCGTTTGACGAACATGTCCCTTAACTGACAATCGCGACCCGAACAGGGCAGCAATCACAATCACAACAACGCGGGAATGCTTTTTGCCCATTACTCAATGTAC
>CAKKLC010008031.1:9328-19422 GCA_918559645.1 Ceratonova shasta | reverse complement strand
GTAAACCCGACGGCATCCGAAGAAACAGAATTTGTTCCCATGTAAATTGCGCATTCGTTGTTTACCGGATGTGTTCGTTGTAGTCGTTTCGTTAGGGTTTTCTGCGTGTACAAGGTGTAATGTGCAAATGGCACTAGCTGTTCCACGCTATCGTAAATAGTGGAGTCTGGCTAGCCGCTAGAAAAGTCGGGACAAGTATCTAACATATTTAATAAACCTAGATAGTCAAATAAAAATTAAAACTGTAACAAATGAATAAAAATAAATCATAATTTAAAATAATGTTTATGACAAAAATTCTTTCTCTGTCGAATGGTGAGAGGTTGGCACAGGGTTAAGAACTTCTGTATTAGATCAAATCTTAGTTGTCGTTTATCAAATATTTTGGTTTATCTTTCTAAAAAGTAAGTTTGAATATAGTGATAAAAAAACATATATTTCTTATTCTGCTGTTTGAGAATCTTGTACTTTTGTTATTTTGCAATTTAATTATAACTTAGATTTTTATTTTAAAATAAATTAACCATATAATCGTTTACAATGTATTTATAGTCTTATTGATTCAAATAAAATATAATACTGAGACTTAAAAAAAGGAAATAACATATTCATTAAATAAGAAAAAAACTCACTTTTCTCAACTATTTAAAAATTAAAATCCTAAAGTGATAATGCATAATCTAACCATATATTTTTGAAACGAAAATTTTTTTATTATGTTAAAATTATCCATTTATTCAAGCTACCACTAATAAAATATAATTAATATTGTTCCAGAATATATTATAACTTTGTTTGAATAAACATAGACCTTATTATCCACAAGTTTAATAATAAACTGCCTGTTTTTGTTAAAAATTAGTTATTGTTAAAATAACAATTGTTTCATAATTCATAAGAATCAATCCGGTTATATTTAATTCCTAAATAATTATTTAAATAACAATACACTTGTGTAATTATTAACAAACATATATAATAGAATATTATTATTTTAAAATTCTTCTATAACTTGATATTTTCTAAATAAATTTTAAAACTTTGTATTCAAATTCACTTAAATTTATTGGTTTACTTATATTATTAAATTTAATTAATCTTTTAGTTATATAAAAAAGACATGGGCAAAAATAACATTCATTTATTGTTTCTGTTATGTTGTTAAAATATGTTGCAACATTAGAAAATTCCATCATTAGATTAAGCATGTAGTTTTTTAAATTTTCTTCAAGTTTTAATGCAATTTAATTACTGTAAACATTTTCTCTTAAATCACGCTATAGTCGTTCAATTGTGTGGGTGTGTATAGTTATATAGACTTTATCTATAAATCTTCTACTGTGATAAATTGTTTGGTGTTCAAAGAATAATGATAATTTTTTCTAACTTCGCCATGAATCTGTATTGATTAGTGCTACTGGTAAAACATGCCTTCCAATCAAATCAGTTAAAAACTCTGCTCTTCTAAACAAAGTTACTGCATAGAAAACCTATTTTGTTTCTACACAAATTCCGTTCATAATCTAATAATGTTATCAAACTAAACGCGTTATATCCTACTTCTATTAGTGTACAAATGAGCGAAGTCAATTTCAAGTGTCATGTTTGAACTATCTATTTGTATAGCTCTCAAATTTTCATTAATCCTACCTAGGCATATTTCAATTCTGATTTTTCACTCCACTACTGTCGGCGCAGAAATACCTGTATATAAACAGATTGCTTATACAATTAAGTATATTGCGTAGAAGTATAAGATATGCATAATTTCACTTATTTTAAGGCAAGAATTTTCAAAAATAGTCCCCTCAAAAATATTCTTTCTGTACCTGCACGATCTACGATTGCACCTAATCTGCGAGAAAACACCATGGTGCATCTATGAATAATCTGTCATCATATTTTCTCGACATAATTGACATATCATAGAAGGTGCACTGAAACCAACCTCCATTACAAGCTGCAAACTTTTCTCTTCTGTTGCAGTCCTTTTTCCTTACTCAAACACGTCCATCATTGCGGTC
The DNA here is from genome assembly GCA_918559645.1 of Ceratonova shasta. Taxonomy (NCBI): domain Eukaryota; kingdom Metazoa; phylum Cnidaria; class Myxozoa; order Bivalvulida; family Ceratomyxidae; genus Ceratonova; species Ceratonova shasta. The sequence continues at coordinate 17,398 of CAKKLC010008031.1, read as the reverse complement.
AAAAAAATTAAATTTTTTTACCCCAAAACTTTTAAATACTACCAGTCTTGTTAATTTATTAACCAATGCTTCCAATAAATTTTACTATGTTAGAGATATCAGCATTTTTATAAAAAAAAATAAGTTTCAAAAGTTTATCAATTTAAATAAAAATAGTAATTTATGTGGTCTATAGATATATGCGATAAAAAGTCAATTACTCAATCTATCAAGTAATCATAAAAATATCAATTTATTAATTAATAGGTAAAGTTAAACTATGCCATATAAATCTAAAAATCATTAATGATTAAAAATTAGTAATATTAGAAAGATGTTTATTAAATATTGATTTTCATGTTGATATAATTCTGACACAAAATTTAATGAAAAAATTGCGGAAACTTTTCGATAAAAGAATCTAAATTTCAACTGTATTTATGATACTTATGAAATGAGTATATATATGCGTTTATATTTTTAGTAAGGTTCGATAGTTTTTTTATCGTATAAACTAAATATTTATAGTTTCAACAGAAATTGATGAATTATATCAATTAAACCTAGAATTAAATTTTTTTTTCTCCATAATTTTGATTAAATCTATTTACATAACTTTGTATCAACTCAAATTTATTACAAAAAAACTGTTATTGTTTTTGCTGTAGATGTATTTATTAAGCTTAAAATCATTTAAGGATAGTTTTGTAAGAATATAGATGTTTATTTTTAATACAAATTACTTGAAATATCATTATTTAAAGAATATAAAAATATTTTTTTCCACATGTCCAATAGTCAGTACTCTAAAACAATTTAGTATAATTGTATTTTATGCAAATTATAATATTAAGATGTTAGAAGATAATAAAACATGATTTGTTCTTAATTAGTCACATTATTAAGGTTTAAAATATAAAATTAAAAACATTTTTTTAATCAATAATAGATTTTTGATTTAATCTTTTTTAAGTTCATTAAATCTAAATACGGTATGGCCTAATTGAGAGTGATGCTATTAAAATTAGTTAATATATACTCTAATGATTAAAATAGTATTCAATGCAAATGGAAATAATTGTGATGCTCCTAATATAACTAGTATAGAATAGGCTGAAAATAGCTTCATTTCTTTTCTATAAATAATCATCCCAATAGATCCAAATAATGTTGCAATTATAAATAGTAACCCCAATAAAACTAAATGAATTATACATGTTATTTTTATTTTTTTTTCAATTGTTTTAAATAGTTTGAAGCCATATAATAAAAGCATTATAAAGGTTATCAAGTTAAAAAACAAAATGATAGCAAACATAAACACATTATAAATATCATATATTAATGCATCTGTAATAACCAATAGCATAGAAACGATTGAAAACAAGTAATTCACCCCAAAGAAATAGATATCTACGGACAAAAATATATTTTTAATTTGTTCAACAACTTTGGCCATTTAAAGGTAAAAGGATTTTATTTATAATTTAAAAAAAAACTTATTCATTCGCCTTACATCATATTTTGGTTCTTATTGATCTATAATCAATTAATTGATCTTAGATATATTAAGTGTTATTAATCATTTTTACAATTAAACATTGCTTTTTCAGGTTTTAGTAATTTAATTTAATAATTTGTAAGTTTAGCTGAACATTTTTATTTAAAAAGTCAATTTAAGTTTTTAAGTTTAGGTAACCATTATTGATTAAAAAGTCAATTTAAGTTTGTAAGTTTAGCTAAACATTATTGATTAAAAAGTCAATTTAATAATTTGTAAGTTTAGCTAAACATTATTATTTAAAAAGTCAATTTAATAATTAGTAAGTTCAGCTAAACATTATTATTTAAAAAGTCAATTTAAGTTTAGCTAAATTGAGATATTAAAATGATCATTATAAATAGTCATTTTTATCATAATTCCTTTAAAAATTTGTTTTCAATCATGTGTTTAGATTTAATACAAAATGAATGAATTCATTTGAAATTACTAATTAATAAAATTAAAAGTATATTTATTTACGCTGTTTGGTTATCAATCGCAAAAACGTTTACATATTTCTTGATATATCCAATAGTATGAGAGTTTCTTTTATAAACTTTTTAGTATGGTTACGATTAAAACTAAAATAATTAATATATAACTTTTGTCAACAATATTTTTATAAAAAAGTAATATTCATTCATTAATATGGTAGATAATCAAAATATATTTTCATTATATTACTAAAAAATTTTTAAAACTGATCTAATTGATAAAACTTCTAGTACTTGAAATATTATGACAAAATTATTTTATGGAGTTGTTCAAAAATATAGTTTGATATATATTTTGAAAGTAAAACTCATTATTGTAATTAAGTTTATTCAAATTTTGACAGATCCAGTAACTATTTAAATTCATTTAATTGAATAGGTTGATTTAAGTAAATTGTATCAAAATGACGGTTCTAAATAAAGAAACATTTGTCAAGTAAATAAAAAATTACATAGAACAAAAAAAAATTATTTTGTTTAATTAAATAAGAGTTATATAGGAAATACAGAATCAAAAACGAAAATTTAGACAAAATTGGCATTTATGATTGAACTTAATAATCAAAAATATATAAAATTATGGCAAATTAAACTTCCAAAGAACTGAAACAGATAACAAAAATAATTTTTAGATGTTGGAAATCATGATTTTTGAATTTAATTGGAAAAAAGAGTAAAAATTACCATTTACTAATTCCACATTATGTCAGTAAAACGATAAGTATCTAATTCTTATAAGATCAAAAATATATTAAAAAGCTTACTAAATATAATAATAAATCGATTATTATATTAGTTTTTTAATAGTAAAAATCTTTTTGAAAATAGTTAAAAAAAGACATCTTATAAATGATAGAAAAGTTGGAACGTTTCATTAAGAAAATATTGAAAAATTTGAAATTGAATCAAGATTCAATATTAGATTTAAATTCATCAAATTATCTACAAATTAAAAAAGTATGTTTTCAATAGTCATTTCATATATTTACAAAATATAATAACAATTTTTTTATATTTGAAAACTGTTTCGGTACGTAATTTATGAATCAGTTATAAAATTAAAATAACTTATTATTCTTGTTTTCTTAGCATATTTGAATATAATGAGTATCTACTAATCATTTCATAATGAATGTATTTCTTCTTTGAAATTTTTATTACTAGATCTATTAAAATTTATGAATAAATCAGCAAATTGATTCATTCTAAATTCTCCAATCTCAAATGTTTTCCATTTATAGGACATGATAGAATCTGATTTTCAAGTCAACAAAAAGAATAATTGTACCCTTTTTTTTAATATTAATTAAAAAGCAGTTTCCAGTGATGTTTAATAAAACTATTATTTGATTTCCAATAATTAATATCAAATAGGAATAAACATTGTTGATTGTTTAAAATAAAATACCAATAAGAATATAAATATCATTCTATATTGTAAAATTATCTTGTATCTATCAAAATATATGAATTGAAATGTTTGTTTGTTCAAATGTTTTTGATAAATTTGTTTATTTCGTTAAGAAATATCAAATGGATCTTGTTTAATTCTTAAAAAATTCAAAAAAACAATCAAAGTATGATACGAAATTTTCAAAAATTTAATTTAAAACTAGATAATTCGAAAATTATATTTAATTTTGAAGAGACTTTATCTTCTATCATGAATATTAAATAAACAAATTTTATTTCTACTAGTGTTCAATACTGCTTTCAAATATTTCAAGTCTAAAAAAATTGAAAATAGTCTATTACTAAAAAGATTTATGATATACTTAGCAATAAAATACAATCGTTTTTGTAAGCATATTATCCTTAGATTTCTTTAAACCAAAAACAACTGACGAATGTATTTTATTACCTAGTGCTAAATTCTTTACTACTATGAAACATTTTTAAGGGTTTAGAAGACTTAGTATTAAGAAAATGGATTTAATTAAATTTTGAGGTGTAATTACTTGTTAATATTCTTATAAAAAAATGAAAAAAAATGTATGTATACAGACGAAATCGGTTCATTGCATAGCCTTGAAACCAGCACTTTCTATGCCATTAACCGTTAGCTAAAAGAAAAACAATAATATAATAAAAGATAAACAAAATACTTGTTTTAATGTTTTATCAAGAATATCATTATTACATCAATATTTATTGACGTGTACATAATGACTTCTAAAAACGAATTAAAATGGTGAATTAGCCAAATTACAAACAAACAGCAAACTGTAAATTACTTTTTGATGAAAAAACTTTCAATTGTTTGTTGCTGAACATTTAAAACGCTTGTCTCTATTAGTTGCCTTTCTTTACACAATAACGGATTTAGGTCAACCTCAAGGAATGTCATTTATGATCGTAAATTCTAGAATGCATCAAACACATGCTTATTAGACGATATGAAGATACTTTGATCACTTTCATCGTCTTTTTTATCACTCTTATCAGATTCAAGCCGTTTGACTAGGTCTTTACAAATTTCCTCATCTGTTTGATCGCCTTCAATCGGTACGTCGACGTCTACCCTACATACGCTGTGTAGTGCTATGTATTGATATAGGTTGACAATGAAACACATCTCTAGTGAGAAACCCAAAAAAATTTAGTTGCTAGTTTGCAGTGTTAGCTCTATTAAAAAGCAGTTTTGGATTGTGTTTTCAGTCACTACTCTTTATGCTGCGTTTTCGTAATGAATTGCATCTAAAATCGTAATTATTTTGGCGCGATCTTTTGCCGTACTGATACTCGCATCAATTTGAACCAAGAGTTTCCATAAAAGTTGTTTCCGTTAATGATGTTTTAGGTTTCTGATGATATCTTGATCAAGTGGTTGTATTAAAGAAGTAGTTTTTAGTAGTAAAAAAACACTAGCTTGAAATCCTGAAGTTTTAAAATTGACTTTGTACATAGCACAGTTGTTTAATAACAGACACACTTTACGACGCTTTAATTGCATCGTTCTATTGAACTCCTTGAGCCATTCTTGAAATAGCGCACCGGTCATCCATGCATTTTTATTTGATTTGTAAGTTAAGGGTAAATATTTTAAATGCATTATGCAACAGGTCTATGCTGAATGTCCTATAACAACTAATTTAGGTTTGTCTATTTCATCCATATTTATTGTCAATAAAACTGTGAGTCGTTTCTTGGCTTTCTCACCCCCTGATAGCTTCTCACCTTTCATGCACATCTTGGAGTCAGAAAAAACTCTTAAATATAAACCTGTTTCATCACAGTTATAGATGTCCACTGCTCTGTATTAGACATGAATATCAGGCCACAATTTTTTAGCCAATGTTTAGTTGCCATATAATCTTTGTCCTGTTTTTCAGTATGCTGTATCTTGTACATTATGTCGACACGTTCACGCCAGCATTAAATGAGGCTAATTGATGCATCAAAGTCGTCAACACCAAGCTTTTTCCCAGATTTTTTGATTTTTCTAACACCATGGGACCGCTTATGGGACATATTTTGCTCTTGCTTTCGTATAACCTTGCAACAGCGCTTCATCAAGGTATTTATGAGATTTTTCTCTAGCTTTTTTTTGGTGGGATTAGAATTCGATTGATGTGTTGATATTAATTTATACTTATTAATCAAAATTCTAAAAATTTTTGATTGAGAAACACTAAAATGTTCAGCAATTTCTTTCTGTGGTATTTCCTTTTCTAGTTCTTTAATACAGATTATTTTTTACGCCAAACTAAAATCTTTCCTTTTGATTGTTTTTTCAAATATTTTTTAATTGTGATTACGAGTGAAACCGTTAATTTTAAAATTTCGCAGTAAGTTGGATTTAACTTGCATAAAGTCACCCTATAAATCCAAATTCTTGTTCAAAATGCCATCAAGCAAATATTTTTCCGACTTTAATAAAAATAAGTTAGTATTTCAACGTTAACTACATTTCTGTATTTGTTTGCAAGTCAGAAAAACAAAATTAATTAACACTTGACATTTATTGAGGATATTAAAACTGTTTTAACACTCAGAATATGTCATTAAACCTTTGCATTAAATGTTTCTGCACTGATGTTTTACATGCAATTATGCGGTATTTAATTAACCGTTAGATTTAATTAATGCCATAAAGGAAATGTTTTGGGACTTTGAAAATGCATGCAGTTATCGGATTTATGCGTTTATCTCGGCATCAAATTAACTTATTTACTCTGTACAGCTATCGATATAAGAAACAAATTAAAATAATGATTTTAAAACTATTCCGGTTTATAATAAAATTATTATTTTTCTGAAAATTTACTCAACATATGACGATTGGATATACAAATTTAATGTAATAACATTTTTTTTTAAAGCGAGGTTATTTATATGTAACTTTCTATCTAATCTTTATTAAATAGTGAGTATCTGGCACTTAAAAATAACACAGTAAGGAATACTGTTAACATTAAAAAATTGAAAAATTAACTTACAATGTAATAGATTCTAACATTTTGGTTTTATTTAGTAAACAAATTAACTGAAACTTGTATCCATATGGTAATTAATTTTCAGAATAGCAAACAAAATTATTTTTAATTTTCTACACGACTTTTAGAATAAGACAAAAAATATAAATAGAATATTTTCTTTAGAATAAAAATATGTTTCTAATTGAATTTTTATAGGTATGAAAATCTTGAATTATTTTAAATTAAAAAATTTATATTATGTAAATTTATTTGCTATATTTCTATAGTACACATTAACAATTTAGAGTGATGTATTTAATCAGCAAAGACAACAAAAAAATTATAGATAATGTAAAAAAATTGACCGTGAAAAAATTGCACATGTAAAAAAAATTGACTGAAAAGATTGACCATATAAAAAAAATTGACTGAAAAGTTTGACCATGTAAAAAAATTGACTGAAAAATATATCATGTAAAAAAATTGACTGAAAAATTTATCATGTACAAAAATTGACCGTGAAAAATTTATCATGAACAAAAATTGACCGTGAAAAAATTGATCATGTAAAAAAATTGATCACAAAATTTATCATGTAAAAAAATTGACCTAAAAAATTTATTATGAACAAAATTGACTGAAAAAATTAATCATGTACAAAAATTGACCGTGAAAAAATTGATCATGTAAAAAAAATTGACTGAAAAGATTGACGATATAAAAAAAATTGACTGAAAAATTGATCATGTACAAAAATTGACCGTGAAAAAATTGATCATGTACAAAATTGACCGAAAAAATTGATCATGTACAAAAATTGACTGAAAAGTTTGACCATGTAAAAAAATTTACTGAAAAATATATCATGTACAAAAATTGTCCATGAAAAAAATTAATACTTAAGTTCCATGTAATACGCGCACCCTCTTCAATCTACCAAGAACTTTTTTCATTATATAACGCGCAGCATTGTTTTTTTATATACCCCTTTATGGACGTAACAGACAAGAAAAAACGAAGAAATTAATACTCTGCTTTAAGGAAGCTAAATTTAAATGAATGTGCAAAGATAAGCAGCAATCAGGAGGTGGCAATAAGATTTGGTGTATCTGAAAGCAGTGTGCGAGAGTGGAGAAAACACGAGATGGTGCTAAAATCCATGAGGTGTCCCAAAAGAGCTAGAAGAGTCGGAAAAGCGCATTGGCCAAAGCTTGAAGATGAGTTGAAAATATGGATGAAGGATTTTAGGAGCCAGGGTAGACGAGTTTCTACAACTTTTATAAAACTCAAGGCACGTTCTATAGCAATACAATTGGAAATTTTCAATTTTAAAGCAAGTAATAGATGATGTAATCGCTTTATGCATAAATATACCTTTTCTATCCGTGCGGTAACATTAGTGGGTCAAGAGCTTCCCAAAAATTGGGAACAAAAGATGGCAGTATTTTAAGAATTTGTTTTAAAAGCTAATGTTGGTGTGCAGAACTCACAAATAGGTAATATGGACAAGGTATCCATGAGCTTAGATTTTCCTAGCAATTTTACAGTCGAAAGCAAGGTAATAGAAGATGTGAAAATTGTTAATTGTGGTGCTGAAAAATGTAACTATACTGCTGTATTGGCGATAACAGGTGAC
>CAKKLC010008030.1:12306-23218 GCA_918559645.1 Ceratonova shasta | reverse complement strand
TCAATATTTTGATATTACAGAACTTACAAACGATGAATTCTTCGTTTCTAACGCCCTTTTCATTCATTTGGACTTTAAAATCACTTCCATGTGCATCCAGCCAGTCTTCGATCGTTTTCTTCTTTCTTCCCATTTATATGGGCAAATTATTAAAATATTTAAAATAGAAACGAATAATAAAATTATCGCGGGTAAAATCTGTTTAAACCCGAAAACTTTATAGGTCATTCGGGGTGTAAAAATAGGGTGTATTCGAGTTTTACCCGAAAAAACGGGGCCCTAATTATGATCTAATTAAATAATATTCAAGATATCATTTATACATAAGAATTAAATTGAATTCTAAAAAGGGGAGAAAGTGAACAAGTTTCATAAAATCTCATTATAAAAGGATAATGATTTTTATTTTATTTAGTTTTTATTGATGAATATAATTCTAGAAAAAAATTTAAATCTAACGAATTCATTAATATTCAGATAATTTTTATATTTTTATCAAGATTTTTAAAATATTTTAAAACTGATTATTAGGGGTTTGGAATTATGCAAAAATTATACAAAAAAATGTGGAATTATGCAAATTATGTAAAAAATTAAATACAAATTATGCAAGACAATTTTTCCTAAATTTTACAATTTTTAATCCTCTTCCTTCTTGATTTCTTTCAACCCCGAATTTGTGTTGTAATAAGATATGAAATAAGACTTACATTTTCTGCTGCGAAATTTCTATCAACTCTCAATATTTTTTTGAGCATTGAAAAGCTTATTTCTACTGCTATAGAAGTTGAAGGGCAATTAAATAGATGAATATATATTGATGGGTCAATTTTTGTATTTATTAACTTACAGACATCTTTTATATCTCCTTCTTGAAGTCTCTTCGCAATATAACTTGACAAGTCTATTTGGTTAAGTTCAATCTTATTTCTTCTAGTTTTTTTAAAGGTATTATATAACAGTAATCCTCCACTTTCTAATCCATTCATCATGCAAAATTAAACTCATACGAATAATTTATCTCAATCAAATCATCAAAATTTTTTAGATTAAAGCATGAAAGTTTGGCATTCCTCATTAAAATTCTATTATCTTCCATATTTTCTACTATATTCCGTATTTTAACCTAATTTTTTGAATAGAATATAGGTACACAAAGCCAACTACTCCATCTAGTCACAATAACATCTGATATTTTACCGATTTGTTCACAAAGGCGTCTATTCTGTGCATTTTAATCAGTTATTACTTTCATAGAACTAATTAAATTATCAAATCGTTTCATATAATATGTATGGCCCATATTGTACATAATTGTTCGGTTCAGAGAAAAGGGCATTATTACAGAGTTCGAAATCTTTTCTTTCAAAAGGGTCCCAGCATTCTTTATGTGTCTTGTTGCATCAGTAATAAAGAGGATCATTTTATAATATTCAATCTCATATTCTCTCAGGCAGTCCATAATTTTTCTGATACTTTTGCGGAATTTATACTGAACTCTATTAAAAAAAACCTTTAATAAACAGATTTTTTTACGGATTTTCAATGGATGCAGCCATGATATAAAGGTATTTTTTTATATTTATGCATGATTCGTCAGCTACTATGAAATTTTTCTTGTTTTTAAGATTTTTTTACGTTTTCTCGCATATTCTTTGAGTATTTGTCTAAAATTTGAGTTCTTATTGTGGTCTTAGATGGCAGTTTGAATCCAATTTGATCAAAAATATATATTTAATCAGGTTTTCTAAGCTTTTTCAATGGTATATCACATGTAGTTAGTGCTCGAGTGATATTTTTGAAAAAAGAACTTTTTTGGCTCTTAAGGAATGTTTGGGAATCAATTTTATTATCGTTAACTCGTTTTTTGTTCCATATATGTGTTTTTTAGATTTTATATGGCTATCTACAACAGATTTTCGATCAGGATTCACCTCTACTGCGCATGTATTACAATAAATATTGCAATTTACAGATAGTGTGAATTCTTTCCTATGCTGTTGAATATATTTTTTTGCTTTCCATTCTTTTTGATAATTTGTGATGGTTTTCATGGTTTAATGATTTTGCATATGATATGCAAAAATAATGAAAATTATGCAAAAATATTTTTTACATGCAAAATTTTGCAATTTTCAAATTTTGGTTCCCCTACTGATTATCTATGTATTTCAATGTTACAATTTTAGTATTAAGGTATAGAATATTTGTCAAAACAATTCCTGGTTGGAAAATAATTTGAATGTAATATATAAATTAATATGATGCAGTAAAATTAAATAATATTTTATATTTGTACAAAAATACAGTATGTGAAATGAGTTTACCTGCTTATCAAGGTTGGAAAAATATTTTTTATTTAAATCATTTAAAATAAAATTTTTAAATATTTTTAATTATTTCTTTAATGTTTGCTTATTATTTAAATATTTTTTTAACTTTATTCTGTACAAAATTATGGAAAAATTTGCCTTTTATAGAGGAAATATATTATTTTTTTAAATTTCTTAAATTAGCAGAGAATTCTTTTTAAGTTTAAGAGTGCTTTGAACTATGATTCATATTTTTTATTTAAAACAATAAAATATGAACAGAAATTATTATTTATTCAATATTTACTTTCTTAATTAAAATTATAAATTTTTATTTATTTTACGGATAGATGTTACTTTGATGATGTATTTTTATACCAACAATTTTATATCTGAACTCATTTAGATTTATTGAAATTTATAATTTTGATCATTTATTACAAGATTTTGATCATTTTTGTTTAATTTCGTTAATTAGAAAAGTTAATTTTAAAAGTATGAGGTTGAAGAATGCAAAAAGATATATTGCAACTAGTTTAAAATTTTTTATTTTAATTCCAAATTAAATTATAGAAATTATTACAAATTAAAATTAAATTTAAAGAATTTATTGCATTTTAACTTTATTATTCGACTGTTCGTCAACTCGGCCATGGACTAGTCTACGGAAAACTAGAAATTTTTTTTGATACGCCGACACGCCTAGGAATTATTTAAAATTTTTAGAAATAAGGCTATGGACTTTGAATTTTAAAAAGTATCAGCGGGAAATAAGCTAATAATTTATAAAAATCAGATATATCTAAAACACTCTTTGAATGAAGGATTGACTAGTTATCGTTGTCAGAATTGGTGTTGCAGAGTTTTTATTAAGTTTTATTCTGACAATGAAGTTATTCGTGAAGAACCTCATTATTATCGATAAACTCAGAAAAATGTAAGATTCTTTATGTGAAAAATTCTTTAAAATCAAAATCTTTAAATTCTTTTGAAAGAGGATTAAGAATGGTAATTAATAAAATTTCTAAGCTAAATCTTTCTGATTTACGTATACTTCATAAATTTAGATCATTAACTGATAGTCACAAAGATAGGGAATAAGCATAATCACTTTCCTATTTTTAATATGCAGGATATCCCTCCAGAGCTCTGAAAAGATGCATGTGGAAATCTTTTACTGCAATATGATAGAACTATATCTGACCAGGAAAGATTTGTGATATTTTCATGTGATTTAAAAAAATTTACAGAAAAGATAAAAATTGTTATAGTTGATGGAACTTTTAAAACTGCGCCTAGTCTATTTTATCAGATTGTTACATTACAATGAAAAATATTTCAAAGTTTTTTTTCCTTTATTATATATATTGATAAAAATCAAAACAGAAGTATCATATATCAGAGCCTTTAAAAAAATCAAGGAATTATTTAATAAATTTTATTTTTAGCATTTTCAATTTCGAATTGGATTTGATAAATGCATTTAAAAGGGTTTTTTAATTTTCAAATCACTATACTTGTCTTTTAGATGTTGGAAAAAGTATTTGGAGACGCATAATTGAATTTTTTTATCTATTTTATATAAAAGCACTGAATTATTTAGAAAAAGTATTAAGTTTTACTCAATTTAGCATTTTTTCCATATAATAAAATTGAAAAGTTTTATTTTTTAATTTTAAATTGGATAGAAGTTGTAATAGTTAAATAAATATCTGATTTTCTTAAATAATTTTAAATTACATATTTTAAAGTATTTAATAATGAAAAGATAAAAATTAAAAATTAAATTTTTTCCAAGGATCTCTGGAATTGCTTTGAAAGAAATTAAAACGATATTCACAGAACTACTAATAATCTTGAAGCTTTGCATCGCCAGTGGAATGATAAAAGTGAAATTCTCACCCTAATATAGACTATCTTATTAGTAAAATGGAAGAAGAAGAAGAAAAAAACCACTTCACTCTTATAAGAGCATTATCTGGCAAAATTTTATCCAGTAGATAAAACCTTCAAAAAGATAATAATCTTAAATCTATTGCTGACTCGTTTAAATTTTTTGATGATATTAAATATTTAATTGCTATGGATCATTGCTAAGATTGATGTTTTGAATAAATACATCAATTTATTTATTTTAATTAATTTTTATAATTATTTATGTAAAATCTTGAAAGATCCTGGATAAGTTAACGCATGAAAAAAATTGTAGAGTTTTCCGCCAACTGGACCATGGGCAAGATGGCGCCATATGAAGTTCCAAAGTAAATTATAAAAATTATTACAAATTTAATTTTTTTTACAATTTGTCGGTTTTAAACTTTGTAAGTCATTTGATACTAAGTTTAAACAATTGCTTTTATTCATTATAATAATAATTTCTTATAGATTGCTAGAATCGTTAAATGGAATTTAAATGAAAGCAGCAAATTTTGATAAAGCTAAATATTTTTGACTGAATTAATTTAAAAAAAATATTGTCATATTGATCTAAAGCTAAAGTTCCTAATTTTTTTTACTCTAGAGCACATTTTTAAATATCCTTAGGGTGGCGGGCACCACCTATTTTAAATCGACAAACTCCTTATATAGTTTGTCAATTTTTCATAATTTGTTTTCTTATTTTATTTTAGTCATAATGTATTGATAAATAATAAACAAAAATGTTTCAAAATAATAAAACTATTTGGCATTTTTTTCAAATTGCATACACACAGAGAAATGTATTTACAAAACGTTAAGAAAGTAAACAAAACACACAAATACAAAAACAAATAAAACATTTAATTAAAAAATATAATAAAGTCGATGTGATCTTTGACATTTCATTTCATTGACCAGAGCTTAATAATTAGAAGCGTATGACGATAATCCTGTTAGCAGACAATCATAAAGATGCTCATCTGTAACTGGAGATCTATATCTTGATTTTTCAAAGTTTATGTTTGAAAACAATAATTCGCATAAATATTTCGTATCGAAAAATGATTAAATTATATATACCGCTATTTCAATAAAGGGAACTTTTCTCTATGCATTGTATTCCAAAATTCCTCTGACATTAAGGATTTTTACAAAATATTATTCTTAAGGTCCAAAATTTCTAACTCTAGTTCTTCTGTCTTACTTTGAAAAAAATCTGTAATCAATGCTGCTATTTCCATAACATTTATTTGGCAAGTAAAAGGATTGATAGAGAAGTAAACTATTGGCTTAATATGTTTATACTATAAAAATCTCTCTCTTTAAACTGTTTTTAAACCTTTTAAAGATGCTTAATAAATAATTTCCCATTTATTTCATTGTCACCTAGGATTTTCTTCATATGTGGAAATGCACGAGAGAATTGATTTGCAGATGTGATATCAACAAATCTAATTTAGCTTTAAATGACTTTACAGAGCTTATCATTTCAGCTATGCTTTTGTCTTTGTCCTAGAACTCGAAATTTTAAGAATTCAATTTTTCTATGATGTCTGTGAGAAATCCCAAATCAATCAGCCAGCCAGCCAGAGTCAGCTAGTTTATCATAATTTTCCTTTCTATCGTTTATAAATGTTTTTTAATTTCTTCAATCAAACTCACAAATCTTGTAAGAACCTTTCCTATAATAAGCCAATGTAATTCAGTATGCAGAATAAGATCATGTTCTTTATCTTCAGTATCTTCTAATAGGGCCTTAAAGTTGGTTTTGCAAAGAAGCTGCTCGAATAGAATATATTATTTTTGCAACTATTTTCATGACGTGTTCAAACGGCAGAATTTTACAATACAGAGCTTCCTTGCGGATAATACAACGGTAGGACATTCAGTTTGAAAATGAATCATTCTTCAGGCAATTGGCAATCAATCCTCTGTTTTTAATCATCATTTCTGGCGCTCCATCAGTGGTTATTGCAGACAGTTTGTGCAAAGGCATATTTATTGAATTGGCGTATGTTTTTAATGTATTAAAAATATTCCACCCCTTGTCTGTCCTTTCATAGGTAATATTTGTAACATATCCTCTTTTACTGTGAAGTTACTAAATACCATTCTCACCATAACTGCTCATTGTGCGGTGTCTTATATATCTTTTGACTCGTCATATTGTAGTGAGAACCAATCACATATTTCCAAGTCAGTTTAAGACTGAGTTTTTATTTCTGTTGAAATTGCATGTATTCTTCTTGTTACTGTGTTATTTGAAAACTGTAAGTCTTGTATTGATGAGACAATCTCATGTTTGTTAGAAAATCCATCAAACAAACAATCGGCACTAGTCAAAAATAGTTCCTTAAACAACTCAACATAATTGAAAGGTTTCTTATTTTTTGCGAGCTTGTAAGATATTTTGAAAGAAGCAATATTGGCCTTTTTAGAATTTTTCACATGTCTAGTGAAAACCGTCTGTTATGCTGTTAGACTTTATTTTAGATTACAGATTTTTTTCTTTCTTACTTCAGATTTAATATGATAATTCACATTAAAAGTGCCATAATTTGTCTAAAAGTGTCGTTCAAAGTTATGTTTATTCGGCACTGCAATGCTTCTACCACACAACAAACGAACGTATTTATTTTTCAAATTAACGAAACAATATAATTCCTCCCAGTCAGTTTTAAAACTATAGGTTTGTTGTCTTTTCCTTGGCCTATTCATTCTAGGGCTAAAATAAATAACAATCGAATTACTATATAATATCAATGTTGTAGCGCAAGTCTGTTCTGCATTGTACGCATAAATATATTAGAACAGTAACTATCTCCTCAATAATATTAGTTTATTAATAGATCATCGCTTATGAATACAATAAATTCGAAACCTCGCTTTTAGCCTGTTAATTTGTTGTTATAGAAAACTCATAATTCGTGTTTCGTCTGAAGAACATGTATCTTATCTATCGGTCGCGACCCGAACAGGGCAGCAATCACAATGACAACAACGCCGTTTCAAGCGGGGAATGCTTTTGCACATCACTGAATGTGCGCGCAAAACCCGAAGTAAGCCAAAGTTCTCCGAAGCAATCAGAGTTTTTGACATGCGATTTGACTCCTTCGGAGTTTATCGGATCAATTCGTTGTGTTAGTTCGTTCCATTCGTCTTCTTCGGGTTTTTGCGTGTACCAGGTGTTATGTACAAATGGCACTAGCTGTTCCAGGCTAGCCTAAATATTACAGTCCGGCTTGCCGCTAGACAAGTTGGGACAAGTATCGAACATATTTAATAAACCTAGGCAGTCAAAAAAAAATAAAAACTGTAACAAATGAATAAAAATTAATCAAATTTTAAAATAATGTTTATGAAAAATATTCTGTCTCTGTCGAATAGTGAGAGGCGTGCACAGGGTCGGAAATTTCTAATCTAAAGTATAATATTTTAAATTTTGCAATTCTTTAATTTTTTAGCATTTAAAACAGCCGATTCGAATTTTCCTGCAAAGATTAACAGTTTTTTTTATAAAAAAAATTCATAAAAATATATATTTTTGTTTGTTTGTTTTTAGTTATAAATTTACATGATTTATCTTTTCTATTGTATCAAAAATAAAAGTAAATCCAGTAGTCATTTTCTTTCGAAAAGTGGAATTTTCTTTTTATCATTTAAATAATTGTTCAAGATAACCATCTTATATCGCTATTAATTAATAATATACTTTTGTGAAACTCAGATTGCTCAGATAGAATTCAAAAGTGCCCTTGTTTTAGGGTTTCTTTAAAGATAAAAATATTTGAATTAAATGTAATAAATTTTATCATTATTATTATTGTTTAGTAATATAATAAGATGGATCGTAATTTAGTACTTTATTATTTTTGCAATTGAAAAAAACATTTTTTTTATCAACCATAGGATCTCAATTTATCGTAATTGAGAACACTTTAATAATTAAAAAATTGATGCAAAATATAAGATTTAACTAAAATTTTGTTTGTTCTTTTTTTTAAAAAAGAATTATTTTATTTAATTTTCATACAAGGAAAAAAAACATTATTCAATATCAAATATAATAGATTTATAAAGTCGAAATTAGAAATAGAAGCAATAGTTTTTATATAGTATATTTAAAAAAATTTATTTTTATCTATGATGAAATTCTTATAAAGTTTTGATCTTCAGTGTCTTATTGTTGACATAGTTCATTATTTCACATTTATTAATGTAATATTTATTAAGTAACTCCTTAGCTGTTATATTTGCTACCTTTATTATTTTTGCCATCTTTAAATAGTTTTTTGTTTGAAAAAAATACTAACTGTTTTAAATTATCCTATGGTAATTTGATTTTGAGATAAACTTAATTATCCACCTAATTGGGAATTTTTTAGTTTTTAAAAGTTTGGAAATGTCTTAAATAAATGAGTTTTTTTGTAAGTATTAGGTTACAATTAGAAAAAACAGAAATATTTTTTTTTCAAAAATAAGAGATATTACTAAAATTTATTGTATTTGATATGTATTTTTTGCTATATTTAGACAAAGATGTGAACAAATTATTCTAATTTATAATGCAAAAAATAAATTAATCGATATAGTTTTCATATAAAAAGATGTTTTAAATTTTAGATTTAAAGTTTTAAGAATTTTACATTACAAAAGATTATGTTCATTAAATTAAAAATTTTTATAATTTATATTCACGTGTTAATCTTAAGTATACCTAATAGGGTACTTTTACTACATTCAAAATAATTTGCTAACAATTTTAAACTTCAAAATTTTTATTTGAATTAAAATTATCGAAAAAAGTTGTTTTATAAATCCTTATTATAAAATCATACGAAAAAAAAATTAATTGTAAACGTTTCTTTCTAAAAATCTTTGTCATTATTATTCTTATATATTTATTATAACTAAACAATTATCTAGTCTAATGAATTTTTTATGATAAAAAATAATTAATAAGAACAACTAAATAAGGCCTTAAAAAATGAATATATAAAGAAATTTTTTTTTAAAAATAAATAAATTTTGATTTATATTATGTTGTTATTAGAAAAGGAAAAAAAGAAAGTAAAAAAATATCAAATATCAAATATCATCTATCTTTCTGAACGATTTCAGCAAGTTTTAGAATTCTTGTTTTTTTCAATATTTTATATAAATTAATCACTAAAAATATCAAAAAAATATAATTTTATAGGGTTTTTTGAACAGTTTTTCAACTGTTGCAGTCAGTTTTTAAAACTTTGCAATCTTTGCATTCGTTAAAATCAGTTTTCAAATTTATAAAAATTAAAATAAATCTTTTTTCTAAGATTTCTTCCGATCTTTGAGATCGTATAACATATCTTAGCATCTTCCTGTAAAACCCATCACAGTCAATTTTGATTATAGAATCAAATATCCTAGTAATTAAATTCCTTAAAGCTTCTTCATTTATTGCAATTTCCGTTGTAACAAAGAGCTTCCATTTCGCAAAACAATTCTCAATTGGGTTCAGAAATTAAGAATATAGGGAGATATAAAATTTAAAGCCTTAGCTCTTCAATTACTGTATTTAGCCTATAATATTGATTTATCCTATCATTATCCGTTATAAACAACGGGTTTGAAATTCTGTCACTTATACAAGCAGCATTCTACTCAACAAAAGCTAGTTTAGAACCTTCCTCATTCAGGCCTTTTCATGAAATTTACTATTTAGCATACAGTTTTTATTCATAGCCACCAAAACAGAGATATTTATTTTCCTTATAGCAGGAACATAAACATATACCAAAGACCCCTTTTTTGCTATTCCTTTATATAGCCTTAAAGAAACCGAGAATCTTACTTCATAAAAAAAAAGTTTTTGTAGTGTAGTTTATTTCCAAATTTAGGAAATTTTGAGCGTATTCAAGCCTTTTTTGAATAGTGCTTTCTTTATTTCTCAGTTGTCACTATCGTGATCTGCTTAAGATTATAATAGAACCTTAGTAGGCAGCGATCAATCGTGCTTTTGGAGACATTTATCACAAAGCCATCAAAAACTTTAATAGTGAGTTCTTCTAAATTTAACAGGCAATTTTCATCTACCAATTATAAAACTCTTGCTTTGACATGAGCTTCAAGTTTTGAAAACCTGTCTCTTCCCTTCTTTTTTTTAAGATTTTCCCCTGTTTTTTGATAGTTTCTTACGATTTTCGCAAGTGACCAATAATTTAGGTCTAAGGCTTCTGAAATGGCTTTTGTTGAAGCCCGCTTCTGAACTTTAGAAAGGATTTTTAGTCTGTTTTCAGTCTTTTTTATCTGTTATTTTTTTATTTTATCTTTTCATTAGGATAAAAATTTTTATTTTTATAAATTGGAAAACTGATAAAAAACCCTGTATTATATCAAATAAATATAAATATATATATTAAACTAATTTATAAAATATGATTGTATCAATTATTTAATAATATAATAAACTAATTAATAAAATATTATTATATCAATCATTTAATATAATTAAATACTATTAAATAAACAATTTATTTTTTCAAATATATATTTATATCTTTTTGTACAATTTTATTGTATTATTTATTTATTTCGTTAATTATTATATATTATTTACTATTAAATAATCAAAATAAAATATAATTTTAAATATATATTAATTTATACAATTGAATATTCAATTGTATCATATAATAATA
>CAKKLC010008027.1:358-38760 GCA_918559645.1 Ceratonova shasta | reverse complement strand
AAGAATCAAATTAAATTTGAAAATAACATAAATAAAATTATAATTAAATAGATAACTTTAAAGATTTTTCGCTGGACTTAAGTTCCAGTCTATGAAAGTAGGCGTGGGTTCAAACCCCACTTCTGACATGAATAACCTTTTTGTTAAAATATTTTCTTTAAAAATATACACAACAAAATAAAGATTTTAAAAGATACTTTTAAAATTTCTTTATTAAATTTGCTTCCAATTAATATGAAATATTTAAATTAAAAAGTTATTTTTTATATTAATGTTTAAATGACTATTAAATTTTTTTTTAGAAAAAGAAATGATATAGAGCATATTTTACCTTGTATCAGTTTCAATAAAACTTATAGAAATATAAATTTAAAATAAAAATCAGTTTTTTTCTTCCTTATTTAACTAAAAACTTATTCTTCAACGGAATTAATTAAAAAATTTAAAAAAGATTAAAGATTATTCCTTATAGGAGTTTCTTGTATATTTATGATCATTCCGTATAATTAAATTGTTTACTTGATATTAAAGATTGAATAAGTTTTATTATTGTAAAAATCTCAAAAATTTAATACTTAAGTAAATTAAAGCAATATATTTCTTATAATAATCCTTAAAAAATAATAAGAATTAATGGTGTATGACAGTTATTCGCAGTTTTTGAGATTAGTAGTTTTTGTAAAAAAAATTATAATAAAAATGAATTTATATGCAAAAGACTTAGAAGGAAGTTGAAGAGTTTAGTTCTTTCGGGTTTATATTCCCCGAGAAACTGAATTAAAAATTCAGAATACTGACTTTGGGATATTCCAATTCGTTCCCGCAATAATCTCTTCGAGTATCCCCAAAATATTTCAATCGACTGAGTATGGACAATAGGATCTTCTGGATCTACAAAATCGATGAAATGATTAACATTTTATGCTCAAACTCTGAACTCTCTTAATGCTACAGAATAAGCCCTCCGTTGATCTGTGATGATGGTTGTTTCCGGAACTACATTATCATATATAATTTTTCTCATAGTTTCCGCATTCGTATTGGATACATGGATGATGAAAGCTTTTTTATATCCTCTTTCTATTCCACCAACTATCCATTGACCGTTAGTCAAACGACCTGGTTATAATTTACATTTAAAAATATTAATTGTCGATTTTACAGTTTCATAAAAATATTTCAAATAAAATGATTGAGAAAATCTTGGGTTTTAATGATTCAAATAATATGTTTTAAATCTCAAAAGGTTCTTTATGACTAATTCTCGGATAAATCAATTATTTTTATAAATATATCTTGTATGTAAGAAACGCAATCAAAAACTTTCGGATCTGTAAAAAAAAAGCCCCGGGGCTTTTTTTTTCACTGCTTTCTAAAACCATATTATAAGAAATTATTTAAATTAAATTTTTTATACCCCTTGTATGAATATTAATCAAACAGAGGATAGCTTAGTACGTATGAATGAATGAGAAAGAAGTGTGTTCATTCATGTTTGATCACGGGTTTTTTAAAAAATCAATTCTTTTTTCTGGTAGTTGCAATGCAGCTATAAAGTATGAAAAATCGTCTAGTTATGGCGATGGGTATGCCTGGCGTTGTTATTCAACCAGTTGCAGCAAGTATAAGAATAAAAAATCTGTTAGAACGGACTCTTTTTTCTTTGGGTTTGGTTAGAGCTAACAACTATTGTTAGAGTAGTTATACGATTAAGCGGGCGACAAACACAGCATTCAATATGCTGTACCCTCGAAATATCTAAACCTACATTTTGGAAAATCGTTAGTAAATTTAGGCTCAATATGGGATTGAAAAATATTGCCTTGAGAAAATTTGGTGGTCCTGGAACTGCAGTCCAGATCGACGAAACTATGATGAACTACAAATACAAAAGTCATCGTGGAAGGTCACCATCAAATAAAACTGATGCTTTGTGCATTGTAGAGGTTTGGGCAATATAACAATGGTTTGGGCAGAAGTAATACCCAATAAACAAGCAATAACTATACTACTAATTATCCAAACTCATGTAGAGGATAACAGCACAATCCATATTGATGAACACAAAAGTTATAGTTTTTTAAGTAAACTCGGTTATATTCACGGGTCTGTCTGTCATAAGGATAGATTTGTTGATAAGGATAAGGGGGTGCATACCCGACATGTAGAAGCTTTCAATAATTCGCTAAAAACGGAGATAAAATGTTGAATGGGCTTAAAACTTCAAAGAGACTAGATTTTCTTACCGAATTTATCTGGAAATGGAATAATAAGATGACATAAACTGATTCATATTTTTGCTTGATGAAATTAAGAGATTAAATTTATTTCTTTCTATTTAGTCTAATTTTGTTCTTTTAATCATAATATGTAAATTTAATATATTTCTTCAAATTAATTTATTACTTTATGAACTTTTTATAGAATTTTTATGATTAAATTTTTTAGGGCTTTTTTTTCATAGGTACCACATGGGGCTTTTATTTCACAGATCCAAACTTTCTTATACCCTATTAAAGTTCTTTTTCTTATAATATTAAAATACTATAAAAATATAAATAAAAAGTTAAAATAAACTCAAAAACTTTTTTTTAATCGAAAATATTTTCACGCTACATTTAAAACAAAATATGAGTCCTTTTTAACTTTGAAAAGATAATTAAATCGATGTATATAGGTACAAAACTGAATTTTTGTTGAAAAAAAGGTGAAAAATTGGATCAGTAAGAAATAAATACCGAAAATGCTATCAGTGAAAAAAATACCAAAAAAATACCCAAAAAAAAACAAAAAATTAAAATCTAAAATTCAATTTAATAAATTTTGTTTTTAAATAAATCCAAATTTGTTATTCCAAAGACAAACTAATTCACCCAACAAATCTTAATTTAAATTGGTTTTTATTCCATTTCTCAACTTAATTTGATATTTTAGTTCATGGTTTAAACTCTCAACTGCCTACGTGTGTAGCTTCGTTATAGAATCAAAGAATTCATAATTATAACAAACTGTAAAGTGAGTAAAATTAAATTTCCTTTATACAAGATCACTTTTAAGTTCATTGATGTGGATAGTTGAAAATGCTTGAATAAGTTTAATAATGATTGGAACGATTTTAAAGGATTTCTTGTGCGCGACCACTTCAGCTCACACATGTTAAATAATTCCACCCATTTCATTAAGCTAAACCATACATATTTCCTTAGTATTGTTTGCTGGTTAGGGTTCACGACGACTTTTGCAATTATAATTTAGCATAGTCTCGTCAACGTGGACAATTTTATTTTATCCTCCCAATTTATGCATTTCATTGTTATCTTTTTTTCCTTAAAACAACTAACTTATTAACAATCTTTCTGTATGCTTGGCCTACTCATTCCCAAATTTTTATAATACTAAAGCCATGCTGATTTCCAGCTATTCTTGCTAAAACCCTCAAGCTAACACCAAAAACTTCCTTTAAAATCACTTAAAAATGAATTTTCTAATAGAAAAGTTTATCTACATCTTGATAATCATGCTTTGTTATAACACCGCTAACAGTATTTTTCGACAAAAAAACTTTTTTTTATTTTACATTGATTTTTTACAAGTTAAAATTTCATTTCTTGGCTGAGCAATTTGTTGTCGTGACAGTAGTTTAATAATTCTTCAGTACTTAACTTTGTGACATAAACTTCTAATTCGTTTACTTACATAACGGTTATTTTTGTTGTTAAATAAATTTAAACCCGTGAAAATTTTGTTACTTTAAAATCAATAATGGGTGAATTAATATTCAATATTTGTTAAATTCTCTAACAAATTATTTACGAGATCGTATTATTATTTTTAAAATTTTTGTTTCTTACAATTTAAATATAATAATTCTAAATATATATTTAATGTTATAATAAGGAAATTGTATTTAATTTTTCTTTCCTAGATATTATATTAGGAAATGATAAATAAATTAGATATTTGAAATATAAAAAAATTTGGTTCATTTTAGTTTAACGGTAGCTTTGAATTTACATGGAGGCTTTGAAAATTTTTTAACAAAAACAAAGAAATTAAATAGAATTTATCAATATTTCTTTTTAAAAGGCAATTTAATTCATTATTTATTTTTAGAAGCTAATGTAGATTATCAAATCATTTTCTTTTCTAAATTCTTTACTATCGTATGAATGTTGTTAAATATTCAAAGTGTTGCTCTATTCTGATGCTTATTTATTAAAGAAAGAACTTTTTACTTTTAAACGAGATTCCCTCAATATTATGAGTATAAATATACGAATCTTCAGATTCGACAAAATTTAGAGATAAGTTTACACTCTTATAAATCTAATAATCTGAACCATTGTTTGAGCATCAAAGATAAGAGAAAGGTACAATAAAAAGCTTTTTACTTGCCCTTTCAGTACCAACTACAAACCATTGTCATTTAATTAGGTGCTCCATTTTATTTTCATTTGAAAAACACACTTTTGTTTATTTCAACCATTTTTCTGCTTCCATCTGGGTTAAAACAACATAATTTTTCACAATTCTCGGGGAATTTTATCACAAATTACCTCTCTTACTAAATCTGCTTATAAGAGTTATATGGAAACAAAGCTCATGTTCAATATCTTGAATTGAATCACATTTCAGATATTTGTAAATAATATTGAATATCAATCCCAAATTTTTACGTGTGAAACAAAAAACTATCTTTCTAATACAAATAGACACATGACAATGTTTCTTACAAATCAAGATCAATCCGTCTTTTAAAGAGGATTTCTTTGTATAATGCATAAAATATTTGTAATTATCAATACCATTATTTGTGTTTTGTGAATTGCAAATCTAACATTTATAATTATACCAAACAAACTAAAAAGTACTCTGGAGTTTTTTCGTAACAAACAATGACCATTTATACTTTTTAGTAAAGTCTAATGGCATTATCTTATCAACAGAGTAAAACGTTTGTTATACCACAATGTGTTTTTTAGAAATTCTACCCATATAAAGAAGGAGGCTTTTAATTGTTCAAAATCGGTTTGAAACCAATACGAACCAAAAAGTTTAGTTTTCTTAATTAATATCTAACGAATGGTACTAATTAAACTAAAAAGAATATAAAAATTGATTTTATTATATAAAGCTTCTAAAATCCTATTAAAAAGAGTTTAATTTATTTGATTTATTAAAGTTTAGGTTTTTAGAAATGAATCATAAAAAAATACTGTAATTTACGTATTTGAAATTATTATATAAACAATCCTTACACTATTTGTTTTAAAACAATGAAAAAAGTACAAGAAGTGCTTATATAAAAGTTATAAATATAGAAAATTAGAAAATATTTTGTATTAGCTATTCCATTGTATTTTTCAGTAAATTTAAGAATAAATTGTAGAACCATCAAAAAATTTTCTGTTTAAAATTTCATGATTTTATTTTGAATTATAAAATATCAACTTTAATTCTGAAATTTCTTTGAAGATTTTTTATCTTATTCCATAATTATTACAAAATTTGAATTAATTTTGATTAGTTTACTATAAAGAACTTAATTTTTGAGTTATTTGAACATAAAAAAACAAAAATACATAACATTTTTTAAATGACTTTATTTAATTTACTTTACCATATCATTATAATTACATGATGACAATAAATATGTTATAGATTAAATGGTAAGATAATTTAAGTGATTATTTACTAATATAATTTGTTATTATGTTGTTTTGGGTAAAATTTATCCCTATGTAATATGTATGTAGATATTTACACTGATTTTTAAATATTTTTCTTTATTTTGTATTTATGGTGATAGTTTTTCAAAATTGACTGTAAAATTTTCTTAAGATTGAATATGTTACACAATCAATAAATATTCAAGTTATTAGTTTGAAATAATCATCAAAAGTAATTGTGACTATTTCTTCACATACATATATCAATTTTTATTACAAATGTCTAATGAAACCTTTTAATGTAGATAAAATATCAAAATTCAAGTATTTTTTTTAAAAAATTTTCAAATTTTTAGCTTAAATCAAATAGTTTCCAAAAATATGTAATAAAAATAATTGATATTTTTATTTCAAGTCTTATACAGTTTGTTGTGACGATTGATATAAGCAACAAAATTTTTTAAAATATTAAACAGAAAAGTATAACCAAAAATACTCAGATTCGGCAATAATGATCAATATAATGTTACAAAAATAAAATTAACATTTTTCCTTATAATATTACCAAGTCTTTGATTGTGATATGTAAATGAAATAAAATTTACGTTTTAACATAATTAATATGTTTGCCTACCAATATGTTTAAGATAATCTTTATGAGTATTTTCTAAATAGCTGCTTTGTAGCATTAAATGATAGAATTATGTTTTTCAGTTATTAAAAATGTTAATTGTCAATAAAATAAATTTTATTTTAGATATTTAATATTTTTTCAAAGAACAAAGTTAAATACAGTCAAATTAACTTTTTAAAATTATTGCTTTGCAATATTTTACAATTAATTAAAGTTTCTTACTGTATATAAATCATAGGTACCAAAACTTATTATACTCCATGTTTTGTAAAAAACGATTATTAAAATAGGCATTTAAAACTTATATTCCTTTATTAAAAAATCTTTTTATTATTTTCTTTTAAGTAAACCAATGTTAACCTACAATGTCTTTTACAAGTTAAAATTCCCTTACTCTATTAGTCTTTTTTGGAACGTTTGAACATTACTTGAAATAAAACTTTTTTAAAAAAAGTCATCAAATTTTTTATGTTAAGGTAGAATAATTAAAAAAATTCAAAATTCTTTTAATCATTTATATATTCTTCAGTAGTTAATTAGATTTTTAATTTCTATTTAGAAAACACTTTCATTTTAGATGCATTATATGAATCGATATTGTTTTTATAACCATTTTCTTCAGACATATTTTTCATATAAGGATGTTTTTAAAATATCTAAAATAATGATAGTTGTTTTTTGCAATAGCCAGTGCATAATGTAAATAATATAAAAGTTCTCATTAGAAATAATTAATTTTTTCCATCGTCTTTTTTTTAATAAGCAGGATGGTGTTACCTTGGTATAAAGTTACCATTGCTCATTCAACAAGAGCTATTCTGTTTAAATTTTTAAACATATTTTAAACGATTGAAGTTGATAAATATCATCTATAACTGTTTGTTAACAATTCATATTTCATAATGAATTGTGTCCTTCATTTCCCATTAAATTAACCTCTTTTGTGTAATCCTATATTTTAATTAGAGTTTAAGCTTGATTGACGTATAACCAAACCATCATACGTTTTTTTATATTTAGACTTCATTTTTTATCTACATTGACAATGTGGCTCAAAAATGATTTATTATGTAACAAGACATAAATAAATAGCATTTTGCAAATTACTATGGGAAGTTTAACTCATAAAACTTATAAAATATCAATATTCCGATTGTTGAAATATTTTTAAATTTTTAAAAATTCCATTAAAAAGGTTTAAAAGGGACATTTAGAATCTATAATTATGTCTATAATCATTATTTAGATTTTACTTCCCAGGAACCTTGCTTTTGTCACTTTTAATGACTTCAGTTCTTTATGAAGTTTGTAAATCCTTAATATCAACATTTCCAACGCGGAATATTTGAAACAACCTTTAAAAATTTTCTCAAACAATTTCATCTCTGATCGTTGTATTAGAAATATTTTCAACTCCTATTATCGCATGATATCCAAGTTAAAACTCGTAAAATATATTGTACCATTACTGCCCCCTATTTCAGCTCAATTGATATTTTATGGTTGAGAATGTAAAAAAAAACAAATTATCCATTACAAAACTTTAGCCTGACAGGATTCCTGTAAACAAATTTCTAAGAAATGCTATAAATATTTTTTGTTCAAAAATTAAGTATCTGAGCAAATTCGAGATATAAACACAAATACTTGTAGAATACGATCAAACAAAGACTATTTACATTGAAATAAAAGTATCATTGAGTTTTAATTTGTATGTACGACTTTTCTATAATTTTGTTAGTTAAAAGCATTAAAATTATCTCTTATAATAGGTTATGAATCACCTTGTATTAAGAAAGAAAAATTCTTTTATTATAGTAATTGGCTGAAATGAACTAAAATAATAAAAGATAAAACGGTGGATAAGTAAAATTGTGCGTTTCTGAGAATATGATAATTTTCGAAAAAATGGTGCGTTTCTGAGAAATTGTTTATTTTTGGAAAAAAATTTGAATTAAGATTGGCCATGGAAAACTAACAACATTGAATTTAGCAGATGAACATAAAGTGATGTATACAGAATAAATGAAAAACAACTGGTATTATAGAAACGGATTTATATATAAATTTATGGGATTCGGAAGAAATGCTGGAGTTGATGGCAATATTAGGACTGATTCAAAACCTTATGGTTTGTTCATTATATCAGATAGAAAAGTCTATACTCAGGGTAAAAATAAAGCAGTAGGTAAAGAAGTGGATATATACGAAAGCATGCACTAAAACATTACCACTAACATATAATTCTTTCTTTGAAAGTAATAATTTAGAATTTAGTAAAATTATATTAGTTTTATATAAATACATTGAGGGAGATGTTAAATGGCAACGTTTTGAAAGACCTTGGTGTTAATAGAAAAATAATCAGCACATTATTCGATTTATTAAGAAAATTTATAGCCAAAAACCTCTCTTTTGAAAAAACTCTCATTACGGGAGTCTTAGCTATAGAAAATAAATATATTGTAGAGATAGATGAATCAATTTTCCTGAAAAAACAATATAATAGAATTAGGTTTTTAAATAACTAATAATTTATCGAAAGAATTGAATGCAATACACAAAATTGCTTTTAATTTTAACTCCCTAATCAAAACAGCACTACTATTGTAGATATTTTATAAAGTTTGTCCTTCCTATAACAGTTGTAATAACTAATTGTTGGAGAGCTCGTAGAAAAGCTTTTTTTGATTCTAAGTTAAATTTAGAACACAGTAAAATTAATAGTTCTTTACACTTTATTGACCCACTGGACAGTTTGATTTATACTCAAAATATAGAGGGACTATGGCTAGATCTAAATCTTTTTAAAGAAAAAAGCGGGGTATTAGCAGAATAGAGAAGCATTTATCTCTTTCAATTTTAGTGAATGTATCCTATTGATTAAAAAATACTGCTTTGGGAGTTGTTCATATTATTAAATTACACTTATTTTTAATTTTATTATTTCTTTTTATTTTCCATTCAAATATTTTCCCAAAGGTGAAAATTTGTTAACACTCAAGTTTTAATAAAAAAATTTTGTTAAAATTAAGCAATTTTTTAAAGAATTAAATATTTTTAACAAATTTTTTATTAATTCCATATAAAAATTTTCAAGAATTTGAAAATTGATCGAAATAAAAAAATAGGAAAGAACAATTTTTTGGAATAACCTAGAAAAATAGTAAGAGGTTCATAAAAACAAAGACTAGTGGATAAGCAAATCTGTGTACGAATGCAAGTCTCTTTATCCCACAAGATATAAATGCGCCAACGAGAAAACAAATGATTGTAAGTCATAGCATACAGTATATAGAGGATATGAAAATGTATTTTTAGTCAACTACATATATCATGAGCACTATTTTGCATGTGATATATTCGATAAGTCAAATAAAAAAACAAAAACTAGAAACAGATTATTGGAACTTTCCCATAGTGGAATAATCAGGCCTATAGATAATTAATTAGAATTTAACCAGGAAAAAATATTATTGAAAACTAGACATATATATCTAATATTTAATAGTTACAGAAGAAAAAGAAATCAAACAGTTTCAATATTTATAACTGATGATTTAGAATCTTTCTATATGAACTAGTTAATAAATAAGGAAGATAAATTTTTCCTGTATCACTGACTACTCTAAGGTAGCTGTTAGAATATTGATGTCATCTGATAGAACTCTTAGAGTTCTAGCAGAATTAGAGTATGTACAGGTAGATGCAAACTACAAGGTGTACATTTATGATTACCCTGTTGTCATCATAGAATTTTCTAATCTTGAGCGTAAGCTAAATGTATCAGTGATTGCAATACTAGAATTTGAGAACTACGATCTTTTTAATTACTTATTTATAATGATATTAAATAAAATTTTATCAAAAGTTACGGTATTCAAACCAAGGTCATCATAGCAGATAACGTCCCTCAAATTACTAAATTAGTGAAATATCGCTTTTAAGAATCAATTCTAAGAATAAATTACAGGGCGCACATACGGAGGCTTATGAATGCGATGCTCACATTATTTCCTTCCTGTAAGGAAGCAATAACTAAAGATATAAAATTCATGCAATGTATATGTAATTGGTATCTTTTTGAACAAGCACTAGTACTTTATTATAACAAATGGATACAATTCTCAGATACAAGAGAAAAAATGATTAAATTCAAAAAAAAATATATTGATAACAACCCCTATTAAAATGAAGAATGTGATATTTTTTTCTCGAAGTACTAATAATTCGCTTAAAAGATTCAAAATAACCTTGAAAGAAACATATACAAATAAAACGAGAAAATGTATGCCAGAATTAGTAGATATTTTGCTATAAGCATTAAATCATTACAAATAAAAAAATTCCAGTTTTGATTTAATAATTTATGAAGAATTGGCGTCTATAGAATAATTATTTTACTTTCATTTTATTTCAGAATGTAATAATATTCCTTATTTTTGTTATGATGAAATATATGTTGTTGATACTCTGGCCAATTAGATTGATTTTCTTATGTATTTTTATATAATTGACGATTTCTTCTAATTCTATAATAGCTTGATATTGTTAATATTATTAATGCTACTGAATCATGGAAGGATTTAAATTGCTCTTGTTAGAAATTTTTTTAAGAAAAAAGGTGTGTTTTTTTTTATTTTTATCTAAGTGACATTTTAACTCCATTTAATCAAGATAAATCTTTTGTGAAGAAAGAAGGCTCAACCAAGACCAAAAACACTATTAGTAAGTACAAATTGGAGAAGAGATTAATAAATTAATTTTTTTTATTTTAATAAAGTACAGAACTAACTCGATGTACGAGATTAATTCATTCCATAACCTAGCTTGTTCTTCAAAGATCACGTAAAGCGTCGAATTATTGCCATTTAAAATAAAGGAAAAAAATTTAATTGGCTCCAACCCTTCAAAATTTCCCTAATCTCTGTATTAGATATAAAAAGGCATGTTTTTTTCATACAAAGCTATTAAAGCAGTTTAAATAATGATAAATAGAATAAGAAAAGAAGAAAATAGACGTTGAACAGGTAATTCTGTGGGTACTGACGTATGTATACTGTATCAGCTACCGTAGCAAAGGCTGAGCAGGAGGAGGAGGAGGGCATAGAGACGGTGTAAACTTTAATCGCACAGTTAAGATACTGTAATTTTAGTTTACTTTTAATTATTTGTAAACAACAGTAGGCGGTGATGCACTAATTAGCAACCAATACACAAAATAGCAACCTTTAAAGGTTATTCAAAATCTTTAATCTTTGAAATTTTGCCATCTCTTAGGTGAAAAATCACATAGATGTAGCTGCTCATAGGTTGATGTACTATTGTATTTGTTTTTATTAAAATAAAAAATTTATATAACTTGGGAAAAATCCTAAAATTCTTGGTAATTTTTATTTAGAATTAAAAAAAATTGTGAAAATGCCAAATTTTTGGAAAAATTCCTTAATTTTTGATTTTTCTTATTCAAACTTGGATAAAATAATAACTAACCTTTTCCCAAAAATGCACAATTTTACTCATCTACCGATAAAAATTTTAGATCAATTCAAATATAAATATTTTTTTCAAATTTAAAACATCTTTCAACTTTTTTTTTAATTTTCAACTCAAAAACTTAAATCATCTTTTCCTGGGTAAAAAATCTTAAGTGTCAGAATATTTTCAATCTTTATAATACATCAATACTTTCTAACTGGATATTCTAATTATTTAGTAAGACTATATTAAGTAAACAAATAGTGTCATTTTATTATAGTTTTAGTAAATATTTATTATTTAGAAACTAATGCAAATGAAAATTTTCATTATCTTGTATCTACTAAAGCAATAAAAGTTTTGGATTATTAAAAACTAATAATGAAGTAATGGAATAAAAATTATTTCTATAGCCCTTCAAAAAATGCTCTAAATTGATATTTTGTAATAAAAAGATAACAAATTTTTAGAGGAGAGCATGAAAATCTAATTTCTTTTTAAAAATAAAATGTCACATTGAGGATGCTTAATAATAACAGAATCAACATACATTTATAGTTTTTTTCAAAATACAAATTTGTAACTTGTTTAGAGTTATGTTAGTTTCTGACACTTTTTCTAATATTTGGGCAAATAAAATTTATAAAAAAGTAAATTTACAGGTACTTTACAAATTCTTGTTATCTTGAGACTTGAAAAGAAGACATTTTAATTTGTTGATTATATTATGGATGTAAATAGAAATTAAATTGTAATTAAAAGAAGATTGATTAATGAAGATATTCAAAAAAATTAGCTTAATTTTTGAAGCCATTTTTAATTATATTAAGAAGGAAACTTTGGATCATTGAAAAATATGGCCCGGTAATAAATTTTAAAAAAAATAGCCTGTTAAAATTTTTTTTATTATCACTTCAAGCATTTATTTGTAAGCATCATTTTAAAAGTGTCAAGAAAAAGAAAGTCATCATAAAATAACCTCCTACCTTCATCATTTAAGCCTTTCATTTCTTTAATCTTGAGAGTTAATTTTATGTTATAGCTTTGAACAGTCTGTGTGTAGAAATCTGTAATAAGACATTTAAAATAGTATTAATGGCATACATTTGCATTTTCTTATCCGTTCAATTTTCCAAGAACCTTATAAATTTCCGATGCATTTGGGTAAATGATATATCCTTTAAGAATAACTTTCGCAATTATTGGAAGCAATACTTACTTTGAAGTGTTTTTAAAAATCTGCACAAAACAAAATACTGTTTAAGTTAAAGCCCCCACTTATTTCAAGTGCCTAAACTTTTTCGCGTGGTCCTCATCCTCTATGGCGTCTAACCTTATGATTAAGCATCACCTCATTAACTTGCACAGTTATATGGGGACACCTTGAGTTTATAGGACTTAATTGAAAGTAAAACTGAATTTTTCTTATTGTTGGTCTTAAAAAACCAACAAAGCGATTTTTTTCCCACTAGTTTTATTCTTTTGTCCAAATAAATTGTGATTTTTTAAAAATTGCATAAGTGGTATTGCTAATGTTTGATAACTACTATTTGTGCGAAGTGAAATACTAGTCTGATAGTGATCATATGTATAATTTAACACATCTGCACTCATACAAAATACAACAATCTAAGCATTATTTTATGAGCATTTAAGTAAGGTAGTGTTCACATTGTACCAAATCGAGAATAAGAGTATTGCTCATTAGGTAACAGAACATCTGTTCATGTGTCATTAAACTAATTTTTTCTAATTAGTTTTCAAGATGCATGGGTTTTATTTAAATATTTTTTGCATGATCCGAACCTTTTTTGTTCATGTCTGTTTCATGGCGGCTTTAAATTTACATCGCGTATTTGATAAATTTTAACCCGTATTCTTTATATGGGCAGAATTTCTAAAAAAAAAGATGCTAGCTGATCAAATGTTGTACTCTGTTGTTGAGATAATCGCTTGTAGACTTTACTGAAAAATATATATAGTTATTGTTTGTTAGGGAATAGCTTTAGAAAACTTTTTTTAGTTCAGTTTGATATAATTATAAATTTACAGAAATGTGAGATTTGTAATCCACAAGACACAAAAAATGTTTTTATAATGACCATTGTTTGGAATTGAAAGAAACATTGTCTTTCTTCTGTTTTTCATAGAAAAGATAGTTTTTTCTTGGACATGTAAAAATGTTTGATTGATATTCAATGTTATTTACTAATATCTGAAAGGTGATTCATTTCAAGATATTGAACGTGCGCTTAATTGTCATAGAACGACTATAAGCAGATCTAGTAATAGACGTAAATTGTGATAACATCGCCAAGAATCGTACAAAATTAGGTATTTTTTAACCCTGATGGAAGCATCAAAAACGCTATAAACAAATTGAAAAATCAGTTTTTTTTGCCGACACAAATTTAAAAAAAATAAAAAAACGGTATAAAAAATTTTAAATTAAATTCTTCTTCTGTTTTCCATGTTTTAATTTCTTCAGAGTTTTTAAAAAATCCTTCAACACTAAAAATTTAATTATCAAATAAGAATTCATTTTAATTTTCCTTCATCTTCTTTTTTTGTTATATTTAAATTAAAAATTCTAGATTAAATTAATATAAGATTTCCTCCTTGGTTCATTTAATTAAGTCAATAAATAGAGCAAGCTTTGAATGACCAATGAAAGCTTGTAAATTAAATGAATAATGCCAAGTTTCTTAAGAATTTGTTGTTCTGGGTTTATCAGTAAAAACTCTTTCGTAGTCAGACTAGAATTTTAAATCAAATAGCGGTTTACTTAATTCTTGTTAATTTTTTCTTAGATAAGTTCTTTTAAAATATAATAAAAATCTTTCGAATTTGGTTCTAAGTTCATTTGTAATAATCCAATTTTCAATATAATTAAATGTTACTTTTTTTTATTTTGAACAAAAACAAGATTAAAAACACATTCTGAAAACTTTTTAACTATTAAATTCTTTCTATATTAATTAATTAATCCATATTTTTGGAATTTTCTCCAAATTGATTGACTATAATGAAAAGTACAAGAATTTATATTAGAATTTAAAAATAAAATTTTTAAACTGTTATAAACAGAAATTTCAAAATCATTTAAAAAAACTTAGGCTGCATGTATGTATTTTCTTTTATTTTTTCAAAAAATTTAAAATATTGACTTTAATTTTTTTTTGGTTAATAAAGCATATATTTAATGAAAAGTTTTTCTAAAAATCATAAAATACAAGTAGTAAATTTCGTAAAATTCATTTGCACATGATTTAAAGCTTCCATCCGATACAAAAGTATTAGATGATTCAATATATTTATTAATAGTATTTGAAAAAAAAAATCTTTTATTTTCTTAAACTCCATTGTCGTATTGCGAAAACTTTTCGTTTCTCATATTATTTCTTGGAATCATTGGAATGTCATCGTTAACTCCAGGTATAAAAACCAAAATTTTCATTTCTTTTACTTGTAATCGGCAGCGGGATATTTCAGCGCTAGGAATCATCGGATATTTTAGCGACAGATTTTATTGTTATTTTTAATTTTACCTTTTATGAATTTTATTCCATCTGAAAGACGAAAAGAGCTTTTGGTTTTAGATAACTATATTTATAGAAAAGACAAAATGAAAGATAATATAAGAAGGTTGAGATGCAAAGAAGCAAAATGCAAAGGAAGCCTATCATTAAACGTCGATTTAAAAATAACCAGAAGTGTAAATCATACATGCAGGTGCCAAATCCCAATATCGGAAGCTTCATTGTTTGTTTGCAAGAGGAAGTAGAGATTTTAAAGCTGTATTTTGCGCAGTATATGAATGGTAACTATCCGGAATTAAGAACAATTTTTTATAAGGAGGAAAAATTACTTATCACTTGTGAAAATGAAAGATATTATAAAATTGCCGTGATTTTTAAAAGCATGAACCTGATTTTTAATTGGAAATTTTTTTAAAATTTATATTATAATTTTTATCTAAGTATTACTTTATTTTTTTATTAAAGTTTTTTTGAAATTTCGTCGCTGAAATATCCGGAAAATCCTGGCGCTGAAAAACGGATATTTCTTGGAATCATTTGAATGTCATCGTTAACTGAAGGTATAAAAACCAAAATTTTCATTTCTTTTTCTTGTAATCATATCGATCACAGTTTCAAAAGAAGGAGTCAACTCAATTTTATTAGGACCCACCTTTGAAGACATTTCCAAAAACATGACGTTGTTCAAATCTTTCCTTAAATAGCTATCAAAACATAGATTTTAGCAGAATTTGAGTTATGAAATCGTGATATCTGGTTAAAAACATGGTTGTCTGTATCAATAATTATAGAATTTTTGCAAATTCTTTTATTGCAACGAAACCTTCTTCTTTCTTTTACATCTTTGTCTAGGTTATAAACATATCATTCATGTCCTAAAACTTCTTTTCTTCTTTTTCTTCTAATAAAAATCACAGGTTTAATTTTATAAGTTTTTTTAACAAAAAAATTCTGTTCGATTAAAAAACGCTTGTTATCTTGCCACCAAAAAAAAAGGCTTTACGAATTTGTAATCACATAGACAAGAATAGTGAGAAATTAGGTAATTTTAATCCTGATAGAAGTAAAAAAAAAGTTGAAATAGACGAAAGTATGTTTTTCAAAAGGATATAAAATAGGAGGCGCGTAATTAAAATACACTGATTTGTAGGTGGTATAGAGATGGGAAGTAAAAATTTTTTTATTTTACGTATCGCTAATTGTAATACTCAAACAATGGTTCAGATTATTAGATTTATAAGACTGTAAAACACTTTATAAAATTTCTCAAACCTACAGATTCTGATGTTCATACTCAGAATATAGAAGCAATCTGGTTAAAAAGTAAAAAGTTCCTTAGTTAAAAAAAAACATTAGAGTAGAGTAAAGTTTTGAATATTTATCAAAATTCATATGGAAGTACCACAGAGAGACAAGAAAACAATTTAAAATTCTACTTTGACTTGTAAAAAGAAATAACAATTAATTATATTTTGTTTCAGTATAAATATTTTCATAGGCGGCATAAAAGCGACATGAACGACCTTTTTTATACATATTTTTTATTTAAAATTACAACATTTTTAATGTCTATACCTTATTTTCAATGTCATATTTCAATCTTTTCTTACCAAAAAGTTTTTTATAATGAAACTTGAAGTAAAGAACTAGAAATGTTTCTATTATTTTCTGTTATTTCAATGAAATATTATGTAATAAAATCGTTTCGCTCAATTTGGGCCATAATTGAAAAAATGAAAAAAAAACTTCGTAACAGTGAGCATTCAGATGAAAATGAAGCACTAATTTTAGCAATATCTATAATAGTAAACAAGGAGCTTTTATACAAAAGTATCAGATATTGTGTTCGCATATTCTTTGGAAATGTAACAACTTGGAGGTGCGCAAATAGAAAATGCATTAGCTTAGTTAAGACAGAAAATCATTTGTTTTTGCTTGCTGAAACTGCACACAATCATTTTTAAATGTCTTTGAGCGAGATTATAGTGTTTTTAGCTGGACAGCAGTTTAAAAGCATGTCCATAGGTTCTCAGATGAGACCTAATATAGTTATCTCTTTCCTTCTCAGTAGGCTTGATCATACCAAAAACAGCCCCTAACTAACGACAAAAACCTAAAACAGATACTTAACATTCAAAGGATTAATGCATTAAACTTTACCTTAATATACAAAAAGATATTGCAGAAGACCTAAAAAAGACACTCTATGGCAATAATTTTCCTTAAACGATACTAAATCTAATGATCCTTCTTAAATTTGGATTTTTTCAAACTCCTTATAATATCAATTAATTTCAAGATCTGGAATTTTTCTTATGGATGGAACCACATATTGTGCTCCTTATGAGTTTACACATCTTTATATTATAAATTTGTGTATATTCAAACGATATTTTTTTTGTTTGTTATGTTTTTTTAAAAATTAAAGAGGAGCTACATACACAAAAATGTTTGAAGAAGTTAAAAGATTGCTTTTTCTTCGCAATTTTAAAAAGATAATAGTATATTTAAAAATGGCGCCTATAAATGACTGTAAACTTCTATTTCCAGCAGCTAATCTTTCTAATTGTCTGTTTCACCAAAGGCATATTAGAGGCCTTAATATACAAAAGCATGGTTTCATAGGTCTTTATAACAGCAAAAGTTCATTTAGACTATTAATAAAGTGCTTAATGGCTTAGACCTTCATGCCTATTAACAAGGTTTTGATAAGATTTGATCCAATTAAAGTTAGAATAATGAGATAATTTAAAAATCCTGGATTAGTCAGCTTTTTGAACTTTTTTGAAGGCTATTATATCAACATGTATTCATATAAGCATTGGAATAATACCTAAAGGTTAATGTTGGAGATTCCTCTTATCACTAATATTTGTAAAGGCTACAACAACCGTATAAATTCTATAAAAATTTTCTTATTCTACACTGATGACTTTACTTTATGTTATTTGAGAATAAGATGACATTAGTAAAAGAAATATAGAAGTAGCTTTATCTGAGAATAAGAAATTTGAAGGTAAAATAGAAGATGCTTTAAAACTTGAAATCCTAAAAGAATTTTTACATAGATGCAATGAATACAAGTATGTTGACTACTTAAAAGTGGCAGTCATGGTTTTTAATTAACATTTCGAATAAAATCGTTGAATTTTAACTCTTGTTTTTCAATTTTTATAATTTATTCTAAAAACTTATACATTTTATATAAATTGCGCAAAATAAACAGTAAATAAAATTTCCTATTAAAAAATTTTTATTTGAAATTATTTAAAGGCTTGCCGAAACTCGCCACCATGTTTTACATAGAGAAATTTTAAAAATACATAGTAAAAAAATAAAAAACTTTTTAGAAAAAAAATTTTAATCTTAAAAGGACCACAGATTAATATTATCGAGAAATTTAAAAATCTGATTTATTGAACAGCGTTTCTCATTTAGGACGTACAATTTAAGTTTTTCTTTTTTTACATATTTTTTTATTCAAATATCAAAATGTAGATTATTATATTTAGCTATCTTATGCCTAGTTTTCTCCGTATCTTTTCTTAAAGCGTCGATAAACCTACCTATATTGGGCTTTTTAGTGTTGAAAATACTATTGAAGCCTCTATGCCAACCTTCAAGTGAATTAATTGTTGCAGGAATTTTATTCTTAATCCTATTGAAAACACTCTAACAGTTTATATTAAAAAGAGCTGAGTTAATTTTAGTACCAAAAAAAGTTTCTTCATAATACTCAACAAAGTTAGAAAATAATTCTTAATGTCCATTCACGCGTATTGAGATTTTAATGTACTCAAACGCTTCAGCTATTCATGAATTTCGAAATGGGGCAAATTCAAAAAGAATATAAATGATTTCTTTATGCTTGAATCATTTTTATAAGCATCATAAAGGCCAAAATTTTGAATCTTCCTCCAAATAAATTGTCCAAAATGGAAAAGACAACCGAAATATATAATGGATTTTTTTAAACGATTGAAGAATTCATCAAAGCTTTTTCAAACTCCGAAATTGAAACCTCGGGATGTAAAATATTCATATCACTGAGGTATGAAAAGGCTTATCTGTAATTATCTTCTTCTTTTCCTTGGAGAATAATGAAATAAAATAAATAAATTTTCCATATATGAATCCCTGAATGGTAAGAAGCTGATAAAATGGAGAGGTAGCTGGCCTAA
The DNA here is from genome assembly GCA_918559645.1 of Ceratonova shasta. Lineage (NCBI taxonomy): Eukaryota > Metazoa > Cnidaria > Myxozoa > Bivalvulida > Ceratomyxidae > Ceratonova > Ceratonova shasta. The sequence continues at coordinate 19,259 of CAKKLC010008027.1, read as the reverse complement.
AAGTACCATCCAGAATAATATACTTAAGTTCGCTTATACATGTTTTAAAATTATTAGAAAAAAATATGACAAATCTATCTTTAGAATTAAGAACTATATCAAACTACGAAAATTTGTCACCATTGAAAGTAGACTGTAATGAAATTGGAATATCAATATTAGAGCCATTAATGTAGTCATCTCTAGAATTTCTGAGTCTTCTTCCATAATCTCGAAGACTTTCAAATAATGGTAGCTCCGAGAGACTGCTATTGTCTAATTTAGAGGAGTCGGATGTAAAAAGAGATGTAAATTCTTCATTTGATTTCTTACAGCGATCAAGAATCTTCTTTCACATAACAAAACCAAATCATCACCTTCATTCAACTAGCAACTGTGTTCTGCCTCTTTGATCACCGGAAAAGGTTCATCATTTATCAAAACAAATCCCTTGCATTTCCTGTCTCTGCATCATCATCTGATTAAGTTCCCATTCTTATTAGATAAAATATATAAATATATGTACTTCAAGTTTAAGCATTTGACTACTTCTTTGACTTTTAAAATATTCCATTAGGAATTAAAATTAAAAAATCTTTTATGTTCCGTTGGCGAGTTACGGTCGTAAATTATTTAACATAACTTATTAACTAACCAGATGTAAAAAATCCAAGAGATTCCAAGTTGTTTGTTATACAATAATAGTTTTACTATTTTTTTGTTTTAACAAACTAAATTTTGTTTAGAATATTGTTTCTTAGATTTCAGTTATCGATAGAAAATAGATAAATTATCAGAGGTTATAAAGAATGTAAAAGTAAAATTTCTAAAAGTTTAACAACTTCTAATACAACTCTAGGTTTGTAGGATAAACTATAATAATCTTTTAATTGTTTCTTAGTACTAAATTTTAATCATAATTGCAAATTAATTATTGAAAAATTCATCGGATTTAATTTTTTTAATAAGAATCTGTTTGATTATTCGTTTAAAAGACCCTATTAAAATTCTATCGCATAAATAAATTATGAGTAAGTTTTCAAGCCATATTGTTTTATTTTTACTTTACTTAAACCTAATAAAGAGTTTAAAAATATGTAAAAAGTTTCTATTTATAAATTTGAAAAATACTAGATTTTAGTATAATCAAAATGAAAATTTTGAATAAGTCTTGGAATATAAAGTTTATTTAAGAAATTTATTAAGAAAGTACTGAATCGTTATAATTATATGGAAATTTAGGATCAGTAAAAATAAAATACAATATGGTATTTTATTTACAACTGATATGGATTTTATTGATTGAATTCGTTTAATTTTGGAATAACAAATTTGATTTAATGAAAAACCTATTTCTTTTAATTAAATTTAAGTTTTTTATTTTATTGATTTTGTTTGTATTTTATTTTCACTGATGCAAAATTTGTAAATTAAAACGAATTATAAAATATGCAAAACAATGAAAATAGTTTAATCACTACATATGGATTTTTTTATTATGGAATAGACAAAACTCCATTTTAATAAATTATAATTTATATGTCGAAATTTAAAAATGACAATTTTACCTTTTAATTAATGATTATAGAGGCATAATATTAACTATAGCAGGAAATTAAAATTATAGGATGGAATTTAATTATTTTTGTTGGCATTTTCAAAATATTTATTAATTAATTTTTGATAAAATTCAGTATTTTACTGATATTAATCAAAATAGAATGGTTTTGATAAAAAGCACACTGTATAAATGAATTTCTTATCAAACTTGCTTTATTATTAAAATTTAATATTATTTTAAGTGATTATTTTTGAGCCATGATACCATTAATCAAAAGATTCATTAAATAGTATATTTAATATTTGCCGCAAGAAACCCAAAATCTTAATCACATAGATTGATCATACTTTATTTATTTGGAATAAAAAAAATTAAAGCCGACTATTGTAATTAATATTTTTAATTATGTCTAATTGTTCTTCTTTACTAAAAAATTTATTTTGTTCGGAAAAAATATTGAACAAGTCAGTTAAAAATATAACGTCGTTTTCTTGTTATAATGAATCATAAATAATGTAATTTTTATAACAATTATTAGACACTTTAATATTAATTAGCGATTGATTTTATATAAATCGAAAGGACTAATTATGTTATCTATTTAATAAATATTTCGGGATTTATTAAATTTTATCTAATCAGTAATATTTTATTTATTAATATCAAATTACTCAAAATAGTATTTAATTGTTATCTTTTTTCAAAATATATTTTAAAATGAACATGTAAATTTATAAAAAAGTTGGAGGGATTATTGGAAATTCGTTGTTATTTAAATAATTATTCCCAGTCCTTATAAAATAATTTTTATTTTTAATATTTCAAAAAGATTCTTATATTTAAATATAAATATGCTATTTCATAAATTTCCCTAATGACTAATGTATTATCTTAAGTAATTTTCCCATATCAGTTTTTATCTCGTATCAATTAGTTTTCGTAATCCGTAAAATGTTTTTAGTGATGTTGATGTTTAGTAATTTATTGCATTTATTGACCGTGAGTGCTAAAAGTTATTGCTTGTTTCCAAAAACGTTGTTGAAAACTGTTGTCGATACTTTTCATGATGGTGGATATCAGATGATTTCATGTCCTAAAGTATTTATAACTTCTCTATCTTCAAATAACTATGATAGTTATAATGTCATGGTTAACGATTTAAAATTTAAGTTGAATTCATTACAAATGGAAATAAATAACCTCCTTCATATCTGGAACGAAGAGGATCTAAAAAAACGTTCTATTGATCAACTCATTTTAGAAACCTCTAATATTATATCTAAACTACATAATCAAAATGTTTGTCCAATCTTACCATTCAAAAACTTTTTAGTTATGATGAAAATTACGCTTTACATTTCTCATTATAATTTTATTAGAGACCCTGAAATTATTAAATATAGCTTAATAAGATTAAAAAACGCATTAGCTTCTTTTACCAGTACTTATCAAGAATGTAAGCCAACATTGCTTCCAAATGAGGCTAAAATGTTTGGTATGGTGAATGAATTAGCGAACATGGTGGTTGGAGGTTTTAAAGTAGAATCTGCTGATGTTAAATACGCAGAAAGTAAAAGAAACTTGATTGATAATTTTGTTAGTAAATATCAATTTCAAGAAAACGATATTGATGGATTGGTTGGATTGTATACCTCAGCAGCCCACAATATTTATGCTTTAACTCTAAGCCGTATTAATGGTCTAGAACTTACACCTAAAGACTCTTAAAATTAAATTAATTAATTTTTTTCACAGTTTTATTTTTTAAGATGTATAGGATTGAGGTTAGTTTCATAATAATTATTTATTAAATAAGTTAAAAGTTTTCATATATAAATGGGGTATAATACCGGCAGAGAGTTATTTTTAGAGCATTTTCAATATAGAACATTTTAATGTGAAACTATATAAAATATTTGAAATAATGAAAATTCTAGTTTGTATTATTTTATTAATGGTACTATTTAAATGATGTTAGATAAGTTAACTTCAATTTTGTGAACATATGACAAGTTTTACTAAGTTATAACGTTTTTTTAAATTATTTAGTTTCGAAATAGAAATTATTATACTTGTCGATAATATTAGTCAATTTAGTAAAATTATCAAGATTTATATGACACAGGATCAGTAGTAGCTATGATTTATTACAATTTTGCAAAATGTAATCTCATTAGATTTTTTTAATGTATTTTCATATTTTATTAATAGGTTATATAGTTTATGATAAAAATATTATTGACTGTACAAACAAAATGTTAGATTTTAAAAAAAATATAGTTTACATTGAGTTATAAGATTTTTTTAATATTAAGATTAAAGCTTTTTAAAATTTTTTAAATAAATTTTAGAGATAACAACAATGATTAAAGCACATTTTTTTATTTGCAGATATTCATATTTTCAATTTCTAATGATTAATAAAAGTAAATACTATAAACTTTTAATGAAATGATTGATATTGTGAAGATGATCTTTAATTAAATGATATTTTTATTTCCACTAAAAACAAAATAAATATTTTTAAATTCTTGCAAATATTTGTTTTATAATATTAAACAAATAATGCTTGTTATAGCTCATTATATTTCGTATAATACTGATCCATGGCGTTTAGTTAAACGCTAGGGGAAATAAATTCCTTTTTAATACTTTTCTGAATGTTAAAAATGTTTTTTTTAATTTGATATAACTAATTCCAAAATTAGTCATATCTAACTTTTATTACACTGATTAAGAAAACATAACAATTAATCACCTTTTACATCGAATTCAAAGTAATTATTTTTCTAGATGAAATAGAATCACAAACTGGGTTACTTCTATGTAACAAACTTTATAATTTTAGGGTTCAATATTAAAATATAGTGAATTTTAAAAAAGTTTCTCTTATAATACCCATTGAATTTCAAATAGGACTTTATGGTGTTGAGGAAATCATAAAATGTTATATTATATTTTTATAACCTTTAAATATGAATACAGGAGTAACTATATTGCTAATATTTATAGAATAAACTTGTAAAGGCATGATCTTGTCAAGAATTGTAGCAATTTCAATTGATACAAAGTTTTTTATGAATAACCTTAGCTCTAGTCACAATTTTATTACATAATGTACTTTTCCTAATATATACTATAGAACATTTATATTTAATAAAAATAAAAATCTTTGTTATGCATACATCCCTGATAAAATAAATTTTTTTTATTCATAATGTAAATATACTTATATTTTTAGATTAAAACTATTCAATAAATTATCTATGAAAAGGAAATGACTACTTTGACTTATTACATTACAATACTTAATTTTTCTTGTATATTTTATTAGTATACATATTAATTTATTAAATTTTTAATATTACATAATTTTAGTTTCATTATTTCAAAGGATCACTCAAATTTATTAAATTTTAGTTAAAATTCCATATAAACATGTACCAACAATTTTAAAACAAACATGAAAGAAATTTTGTTAAAAAGTGTATTTATAATCAAACAAAACAGTAGAAATTCATCAAAGTAGTTTTAATGGAGTATTATTTATCTTCAAGTAAATAAAATTTAACATTATTTCGGGTTTCAAGTGCACACTAATAAATTATCCTTTAAATGATAATTATAGTAAATATTTGCTTACTGTGATAATTACACTAATAATATGAAACCTTTAAATATGTATAAAAGTAACATTTTGTAGTGATTTTATTTATAGCTTCTTTGCTAAATAAATTTTAATAAGCAAATTTTTTACATAAATGGATATGATCAATTTTATTTTTAAAAAAGATTTTAAAATATTAATTGTATCGAATTTTAGTGATTTTAGTGATTTAAGCAATTTTAGCGATTCACTTAGAATAAGCCTTTTGATGATTTTAAATTTGGTAATTAAATTTTAATTTCAAAGTATATAAAAAAATACGACTACATATTTTTTCATTGATAAAGATATTGACTTTATAAACAAAAATATCTGTTTCATTTTATATTCCAATGATTCTCAAAATTTGAATAAATTTTTTTGATTAATAATGATATTGACTTTATAAACAAAAATATCAGTTTCATTTTATATTCCAATGATTCTCAAAATTTAAATAAATTATTTTCATTAATAAAAATATTGACTTTATATACATAAATATTAGTTTAATTTATATTCCAACGAATCTCAAAATTTGACTAGATTATTTTCATTAATAAAAATATTGACTTTATATACATGAATATTAGTTTAATTTATATTCTAACAGATCTCAAATTTGACTAGATTATTTTCACTAATTTAAATATTGACTTTATATACATGAATATCTGTTTCATTTTATATTCCAATGATTCTCAAAATTTGACTAGATTATTTTCATTAATTAAAATATTGACTTTATATACATGAATATCTGTTTCATTTTATATTCCAATGATTCTCTAAATTTGAATAAATTTTTTTCATTCATAAAAATATTGACTTTACATAGATGAATATCTGTTTCATTTTATATTCCAATGATTCTCAAAATTTGACTAGATTATTTTCATTAATAAAGATATTAACTTTATAAACAAAAATATCAGTTTCATTTTATATTCCAACGATTCTCAAAATTTGAATAAATTTTTTTCATTAATAAAAATATTGACTTTATATACATGAATATCTGTTTCATTTTTTATTCCAATGATTCTCAAAATTTGACTAGATTATTTTCATTAATTAAAATATTGACTTTATATACATGAATATCTGTTTCATTTTATATTCCAATGATTCTCAAAATTTGACTAGATTATTTTCATTTATAAAAATATTGACTTTATATACATGAATATCTGTTTCATTTTATATTCCAATGATTCTCAAAATTTGACTAGATTATTTTCATTAATAAAGATATTAACTTTATAAACAAAAATATCAGTTTCATTTTATATTCCAATGATTCTCTAAATTTGACTACATTATTTTCATTCATAAAAATATTGACTTTATATACAAAAATATCAGTTTTATTTTATATTCCAATGATTATTTAAATTTTGTAATCAAAGTTCATATTAATTTATAAAAAAAAATGATTATAATGATTATTTGAATGAAAAACATATTTAAATTTGAATTTTCTTGAAAAATTTGTATATCTTTTTACAAGTTATGAATATAAATTCTTTATAATATATAAAGGTTTTATTTTTTTAGATATAAAATAGTGAATACCAAATACTTTTAAACTTTTTTTTAACAATATTATATTTTATAGTTGGTTCTTCATTATTATTCAACTATATGAATTGTAATAAATTTATAAGACAATATTAATATAAAGACGTAATTTGAAATAATTAATTTTTTTATGATAAATTTATGATTAATTAACAAATTCAAGTTAAGATTGTATTTATTGCATTTTAGTCGATAATTTTTTACTAATATTCGTATTTTATTTTAATTTATTTTAATTATTAAATTTAATTTTGTACTTTTATGTAAAAAAACAAGTATAATTTCAAGTAAAATCAAAATATTATTATTTATTCTTAATAATAATTAATTATTTATAAAAATAACCATATTATTATATTCGAAATGATATTAATTAAAAAAAATGAATTTTATGTTAAAAATGCTGATCATGGATAAAAATTGCTCATAAAAAATTAATTTTTTAATATTTTAGGGATTTTTTTGTAAGCATCATTTTCAAAAGTATCAAGAAAAAGGAACTCATCAACAAATAACCGCATACCTTAATCATTTAAACCTATCATTTCTTTAAGCTTGAGAGTTAATTATTTGTTAAAGCTCTCAACAATCTGTTTTGAACACCTGTAAAAATACATTTAAAATACATTTAAATAGTATTTATGGATACATTTACTTATTGGTATAAGTTCAATTTTCCAAGGTTTTTATTACTTGTTTATTTATCAGCGTGAATGTTAGATCTACAGCAAACAACTGCCCCAATTATTGTAAACAATACTCTCTTGAACACCTGTTTTCAACAATATACACATTACCGAATTCCGATAAAGTTGAAGTATCCACTATTACAAGTACCCAAACCTTTTCACGTGGTTCCGATCCTCTGTGACTTTTAACTTGTGATTAAGCAGCAGCTCATAAACTTACGCAGTTATAGCGGAAGCACCCAATTTTATAGAACACAATTGAAAGTAAAACTAAATTTTTGTTATAAATATTTTGCAAATTTTTCTGAATGTTGGCCTTGAAACACAAACAAAGTGCAAGATCATCGACTGGTTTAATCCTTTGGCCTGATAAATAGTGTTTTTTGAAAATTGCCTAAATTGTATTGCTATTGTTTCAAAAATACTATTTCTGCAAAGTAAAATCCTAGTCAGATAGTGGTCACATGTATAATTTAAAAATCTCCAATCATACCCAATCCATCTATCAGAGTATTTTTTAACTACATTTCAATTTTGGCAGTGTTCCTATTGTACCGAATCGAGAATAAGACTATTGCTCATAAGGTAATAGCACATCTATTCATTTGCCATTAAAGTATTTTTTCCAACTCCTTTTCAAGATGTATCAATTTTATTTAATATTTTTTATAGAAACAGATGTAAAATCCTTCCTATGGGCTTTATATTAAAAAAATTATTTATTTTTTTTAACTAAAATTTACACCATTTTTTCCATGTGAATAATAAAATGATTTTGAGGAGACATTCTTTCTTTTACAACCTTTTTATATTATTAAGAATTAGTTTTCATATCAATAACACACTAATATTATTAAATAAACTTTTAAATGGTTATCTTATACTGATAAAATTAGTTAATTTGCCTCTTTCTAATATTTAAAAGTGTTTAAAAATATAAATAAAAGTTACAGGAGCTAAAAATCCTAATTTAGAAAAGGAATGAATATGATTTTAGTAATTTTAATATAAATGCTTCAATACTTTATTAAAGAAGTAATGAACAAAATATCTATTGATATGAATGTTTATATGCAAATTTCTTCATGTTTAAGAAAATTTATGCTAATTTTTTTTAAATTAGGTGTTTTGGGTTTTAATTAACTAATTTGGTAAATAGATAAAATTTTTATGGTAAAATCAAAAAATATAGGGTTTAGTTTTTACTAAATTCGATGTTTTGGGGTTTTATTGTACTAGTTTGTTGTATAGATAACATTTTATTATATCATAAACTAATAATCTAACGAGATCTTAAACTGTTCGTGAAAGAATGTATTTAACTTGGCAGATATTTCACAAATCCCTTTAAATATTTATTTGCAGATTGTTTCCGAAAATATTGTTGATAACAAATCTGTTTTGATTTAGATTATTTACAGACCTGGATCTATGATATATTTGGTAAGTATAAAATCAATTTAAAAATTCGGGATTGGCTAATTACATAGTAAACTATAGTTTTGTATTTCATTAATCTAATTCTGGTGCCAACATGAAAATATTTGAATCTATTTGTAGTAATTCAAAGTTGTAAATTCAAAAAAATACATCGTCTAGATATTATTTTAATGTAAATTATTAAACGTGTTATTTTCATGTTTTTACGTCAATAAAAGTTTATTATAACTTAAATATCGGTGAATTGGGATTAGTAGTTTTTGGAACAAATTAAATCAGTTTATTGATATAAAGTTTAAAAATTAATTCACTTTCGTTTTATGTAAAATTAGTAACTGAATTAAATAATTTAAAATACTGCATTTGTGACAATAAACATAACCTTTTTCAAAATTCTTGTTTATATATCTAAAGACCGTCAAAAGACTGGTTATTAACAATTAGATCTGCTAAATTCATAAAATTAATGAAAGTTTTTTTATATTTTTATACTAATAAAGATAGAAAAGTTTCTTTAAATAGCAGGAAAGACTCTGCATCACTCTGTTATAATGATTTTACCTGGAAGATTATTTTCATATATTAAGTTTCATATTTTTAGAATTTCTTGTCATGAATGGAATAATAAAGGTTTTGTAACAGCATCTGTGTATTCCAATTACATACAAATAACTTTTATCGATTAAAACTAATTTTCTTAATCTATCTTTGTTACAAATATCGATCTTCGCTTATTTACTTACCATGTAATCATAAATGGCTTCTGTCATAAGATTAGCATACTTCCAAATAAATCCTTGATCAATTTTTATCTAATAGGATAAATCTTGAAAGGTTGATATTTTTATGTACCCTGTTTTCGCCTAATGAGCCACTATTCGTTACTAAGCCCCGGGCTTAGTAGAGTGTTTTTAGGAAAGGTTTTTTTTGTTCCATTACTAAATTCATACTCATTACTAAACTTAAAAAATTTTCGCGCCAATTTCATAAGTGAATATTTTTGACGCAATAAAAACGTCGCAAAGTAACCGACGAACAAACTCGTTACAATTCAAGCTAGATGTTGTCAATTTTCCGATAACACCTCTCTCATGAAGGCTGCTGAGCAATTCCAAGTGAACATTAGCTAAATCAAGCCTTGAAGAAACTAAGGAAAAGAAATAGAAGAGAATCCAAAAAAGCAATTAAAGTTAATCAGGAGTGTAAGAACAACTAAATGGACTGCATTGAAGGCAAATCTAATGACATGGATTGTATCACAGCGCAAAGAAAGTCACCTAGTTTCTAGATCTTCAATTTAAGGATAAGCTTGTGCTGATGCTGTCCGTATGGAAATTCGTGATTTCAAAGGATCACCTAATTGGGTCTTCAAGTTCATGAAATGCAAGATTGTTGTTCGCCTTTCATTAACATCGATCAGTTAGAACCTTCCGGCAGATTGGGAGAAAAAATAGAGTCATTCGTTGAATTCGTAACTGAACATAAAGATAATTACACCCTAGATCACATCGGTAACATGGATAAAGTACCAGTTTGTTTTGACATGCCATCAAAATTTACAATTGATTTACAAGGATTCTCTGATGTTCGGATTGCAAGAACAGGAGCTGAGAAATTGAGATTCATTGTTGTTCTATGCGTGATAGCAAGTGCTGTAAAATTACTTGTATAGATAATTTTTTGACGTAAGACGCTTCCAAAAATTAAATTTTTCTCAAATGTTATCTATGGCAAAGAAAAGTCATGTATGACCTCAACTCTGGCACGATAAAGTATTAATGAAGCGCTAAAATTCAATTTTTCATCACAAATCTTTGCTAATGCTGGATTCAGGTTCCTGACACAGATTCAATGATGTAAAAAGCCAATTCCAGCCTAATGATACATTGATGGCTATGATATTAAGAGTTTTGACAAAAAAACTTCAAGTTCTCGACATCAATGTGAACAAATAATTCAAATCTCGTCTCCAAAGCAAGTTAGAACAATGTATGATTGCCGGTTATAAGAAGTTCACGAAATTATATAAATATGAAGCGTGCTTCATACAAAGAAGTCGCAAAATGGATTTTTGAATATTGGCAAGAAGTTCTAGCTTCGAAGATTTAAAATAGATTTAGAAAAACTATCTTTAGCTTTTATCACGATGAAAATGGAGAAGACGAAAGCGACTAAGATGTTGAAATGCGAGATGATGAGATGTTGGATATTGAGGAGAGTGAGGAAAGAAACAATGAGGACTAAAAAATTAGCAAGTAATTGATCGACATTTTAACAGCTAAAGAAAACTTCTTCAGCTATGAAAAAGAATTTGATGAATAAATTTTTTATTTTCCTTAATTAAGTCCTTGCCTTCTACTAAGCCCCTTCTCTTTACTAAGCAACTTTTATATAGAAAAAAAAAACTATTAAACTATTTCAAGACCGGGTCTTATAACGCAAAAACAGGGTAATTGAACAAAATTTTTTTTATGGGTAGGTTTGTTTCTTCAAAAACCCTATTATTTAAAATATAAAATAAAAGATAACATGATTTTTTAAAAATCCAGATAAAACCATTTACATGTGTTTTTTTTTATTCTAGCGCTATAATCACATCTAGGTCATTTTATAGTATTTGCAATTATATCCGAGTCGGTCATAACTATTTTTGCAATGTTTACTCTAGAACAGTGTTTCCAAAGCATATGTCATTTAAATCCCCCTTACACAATCAATAAACATAAGCTTAAAAAAACGCCAAAAATGTAACATTTAAAAAAAATTTAGATTTAAAACAACAATTTTTTGTATTCATTATTTCTAAAGTATAAAATAGCATCAAATAAATTAGCCTTGTTGTTTCATCACCAAACTGATTCTGCAATAAAAGCTGCTTTTTTGCTATTACAAAAACAATAATCTCATTTGTTTCTATCTCCATTACTTTGTTTACTATTTCCACTTGCTGGGTAAGAATGCCAGTGGTACAAGTGACTAAAATATATTTGTAAAACAAGGTCTAATGAACGAATTCAACTTCAGTCAACAACAGCTACGTTCTATGTTGGTCAGTGTGAATAGTCATCTCAGAAATTACTCTGCAAGTAATCAGTGTCATAGTTGTCGCAGATCTTTTATCAGGTATCATTTCCGCATATTTTCAGGTAACTTGTTTAGCACACTTGAAGATGACAAGCGAATTAGCTCTATATTCTGGAGAGCGACCACGATGAATTGACTAATTTAAATTCATCATTGTTCTATCCTCTTGGACAATAGTTCCTGGCCCTCTAATGTTCTTCACATGTCATTTTCACGCAGCATCAACCAGACCAATTTATTAACGTTCTTTCGAAATAATAGTCTGATATTAAGACAATATTTAGCATTAAATTCTAGGGCTAGTTCAAAATCTAGCAAAGCAGTACCTTAAGAACCCTTAACATATCCTTATAGAGTGTCTAAAAGTAGGAACTATTGCATATTGACGAATGGTTTTTGTATTCGTAGCATCAGTTGTTCATGCATCACCAATAAAAATTATCAGAATAATTTACAGATTCTTGATAAGTAATCGGACTATTGTACGATACTGAACATATCTAAATTCATAATAGAAAGTCAATCTGAAAGAACTAAATATTAAGCTTAAATTTTAGCAACTAATAAAGAGATTTTCGATTTTTTCGCAATTCATATTTAGACGTTAAATAGAATTCAATATTTTATTTATTATTTTCTTATTTATTTTGTAATATTATTTTTAGTTTTGAAATTGACAGCTCTAAAAAGTTCCAAGTTGACCCTCATAAAAACATTTTTGAGAAACATATGGTGTAAATGTATATAAATTATAATAATTTTAAACACAATGCTTTTTAGCATCAATATTTTAATAAAATAGAAATAAAAATAAAAACTTGTACTATTTGCAATAAAAGTCTTTCACACCTTGGCAAATACTGCCTTAAACTTATTTTGAGTCAAAATCGTTACTCATATATTTAACCACCAAAAATCTTAATTTATATACTTTTTGTCGTAATATACAAATCCTTTATTATATAAGGTGTTTCTTTATAAACTTTTCATAAAAGACAATATACCGCTGACTAAACTTTACAATAGTGTCCCCTAATATGCAATCGTTGATAAATGGAAATAATTAATGTAAAAAAATAATTTTTATTGTTTTTATAAATTTAGAAAATCGATTGAACTTAATCTTTTTTTCGAATATATATTTGGCAATTTATGAGTACATCATTTCTGAATTTTTATTTGTGATGTACCTATATTTTCATTTCACCGCACCCAAAATCGCCTCAATTTGATTTGTGCGGACACCACTTATCGACATAAAATTTTCATTATGGTTTACCGTTTGGTGATTATACCCAAGTTGTGTCAAGTCGTTGTATCTACCGAATAGATCAGTTCTTATAATGCTACGAACATTGACATTTGCTAGAAATATGGAGTTTAGCGTTTCTTTATTTCTTATCTGCCTTAACTGCATTAAAAAATTCTCATCTTCATAAACTCCACCTACAATCCATATATTTTGATAAGCTAGAATCCGGCCACGATTGTATTTTCTTTTACAAATTCTTGATTCGTGTATTTAAACGATCTTATTAGTAGCTCCGATTTTTTCTTTGAAAATAGTCAAATAGTCTATATACATCACAGATAAAAAGTTTCCAGTCACAAACAGTTCTGTATGACTCGATTTCCAATTGCCTACTTATTTCATCGTAGTCCATCAAAATATTATTTATTTCAAAATAAACTAACGAAAAAATTTGCCACAAATTTATCTTTGAATTTTTGAAGAAAGTTCCTGATCTTAGTGATATTTTTTTGCATCTTGTGCATCTAAATATGTGCCCATCTATTATATTTATTTATTTTTGCAATTTATTATGGTTTGGCACTTATTGCAAGTATGTACACATGGTAATAAGGCGAAATTCTGTAATAGCTTAATGGTGAAATTAGTATCCCTGTTTAATATTTACAAGTCGAATATTTTTAATTCATCGATATTATCAATAGAACAACAAAATTCTTTAATTATCAACGCTTGCGTATTAGGGGCCACTATTGTAAAGTTTAGCACATACCGCTTCTACTAAATTTATATTTTTTAATGATTCTTCCAATATATCAATTAAATAGGCGATTCTACTACTTTCTACAAAAAAATTATTAATTTTTAGTCTTATTTAATCCAAGATAATAACTAATCTTTTCTATTTTTATATTTTCTACAGTAAACATGTGGATAAATTACCTTGGAATATCTGATTTATGAAACCATATTTTTCTGTGAAAAGAATTGATCTAGATTATACATCTTTATTGTTCAAAAGGATTTCATTAAAACGTAACTTTGACTAATTTGCGGCTGTTAGAAATTAAGATTAAAGATAGATATTGTTATTATGTTAATTAGTTTTAAGTTGCAAAAGATTAATATAAAAATTTGTTGAATATTTATCATGATTTAATACTAATGTTAATTTAGTTTCTCTTCATATTAAAAAATAAAAAATTCGACCTTTTTTATAGAAAGAGTGTTAAAAATATATCTAATTAGATTTAGATAATACTTTCCTAAATTTATCCAAATTAAATAATTCATACAGAGTTCAAAAGAAACCATTAAAATTCGTAATGCTAAAGTAAGGTTTTCACATAAATAAGATTAATGATTATTTCTTATGTTTACAATTTTCTGTTAAAGAAACTAGTTCCCGTTGGTATGTTAGTGAAAGTAATAAAAAATTAATAGTATGGATGAAGAATATAAAATTTTGAAAAATAAATCAAAGGTAACACTACGTGCTGGTTTTGCGCCTGAAATAAAAACTTTTAATTACTCTCCTTATAGCTCGAAAATCTTGCAATAAGATTGTTAAAAAAAAGGTTATACAGTGATCAAGATATAAAAGAATAGGAATAACTGAATTGACCTTTGAGGAAGCTTTTTCTTTATTTGAATTACAAAATTTATTTCTTGCAAGAATAAAGTTGATTAAAAACAGCAGGGTTTGTAAGAATTTAATAGGGAATCCGCAAATGAGTTATTTTGAATATTGATCATCGATAGATGTAAACGTTGGATATTTAAAAACCATGAAAAGGGTTAAAAAGTAAATGATTGCTTTCTTTTTCCGACGGTTGTATATTAAATATGTAAAGAATCTTAAAATTCATTAACAACTTTATAAGTGGCATATGTATAATGGATATAGCGTATGATCTAAATATTAGTAGAAAAACTGTTTATAGATACCGTGAATTAGCTAAGGGGATTATTTGTGATTAAGTCTCAGATAATAGTAAAAGTATAGGTGGATGTGATGGAGATAGTCTACCCAAGATAGTTGAAGTTGATGAAACTTTATTATTTCGTAAAAAAACAACAGGACACGCAAACTTATGGGCAATCCTACTTTAGGAAATTAAAAAAGGAACAAAAGAGCTTTTTTAGTAAGAGTTATTAACAAAAATGCCCATGCTATTACACAAATAATCTTAAATAACGCTGCTTTAGGAACAATGATTATAAATGACGAATAGAGAGCCTATAGAAGGGATTATAGTGAGATTGAGAATTATTAGCACAGGGCTACAAACCACTTTTGGAATTAGTTAATCGTGTTTATATCTAAACCAAATCTTAAAAGTAGACACAGAATCAATCAAAGTCAACACTTTAAAAAAATCTGTTACAATTTATATGAGAGTTTAAATTAACAAAGAGTAAGCCTTTAAACACTCTTCTTAAGTTTTCTCCAATAATTTTTTAAATAATTTTCTGTGTGAAATCTTAATTTGGTCGGAAAAAAAGCACGCACTAAAGTAACTATCTGGAGAAGTTTAATTACATAATTGATAATAAGTTATTATTTAATTTTGTTACAAATAAGAATATTGGAGGCAACTAATCAAAAAATACTAGTATCAGAAAATATGATAATTTATGATGGATGATCATTTGGAAAGTATTCTACATTAATTAATTTGATTTCTATATTAATATTTCATAAAGATATTCTTTTGTGAGCATTAAATTAATTATTTTTAACATACAGAATTTGATAAAATTTAAGCTGCTTTTTTAAATAGAATGTTATATATAAAACTCTATATTAATAAAATTATGCAAATATTTATTTAGAAAAACAATGAATTTTTCACTTGCGTTCAGGATCAAAAAGAATATTTATAGATGACTGAGTATCTAAAATTATGAAATTATAAACTACATTTAAGGATCACAATCTGGTTTAATTTATTATTTTTGTTCAAAAAATAGACGATAAAATTATTTAATTTGGATATATCAAGTTAATGTTTCTATTTAATTAAAAATATATCATCATTAAAGTATCTTTTTAAATAATATTTAACAATTTATTCAGTTACCATATTAGAAATTTTTATTTTTTACTGATTAATTTATTTTATTTGTTACTTACAATTTGATACCGTTAGACAATAAAATAATGAAAAAACAAACAATATTTTACGTAATTATATGTAATAACAACCGCTTGTATTTATTTTTAATTCATTCAATAGATTTTTCATTATTTTATCTTTGATTATACCTTTAAATCTTGTTATTATTTGCTTGTTCTTCTATTTCTCCAAAAATTCACATTTTCTAATTTTTTTAAATTCTTTCGATTTGATATTTTTATCTACCTATTGTTGTTGAATTGGCAAACAAGTAAATTTGTACACATCCCAGTAAAAATGTAACCAATAAAATATTTTATTGTGATACAAAAATGTTCATTTTTAAGATATTTAGGTGAAATGAATATATTTGTCAAAAAGAATTAAACTAAATATTAGATAATTAATACTTTTCCTTCAATTTGATTTTTTAAACTAGTATCTGTAAATATAATCTTTTTTATCAACTATACATTGATACCACACAAGTATAAGAAGTATTTTGATACTTTTAATTCCTTCAAAATTTAATAAATAATTACTTTTTTAAATAAATCTTAATTACGTAGTACAAAATTATTCAAAGAACTTATGTTCTTTTTTAAATGTTGAATTAAAAAAAACCGATTAAGAACAAAAATTTTCCCTTAAAATTTAGTGTCGTCATATTTAAATATACTAAAATATAATAAACATTTTAATTAAACATTTCTAAGAAAATAAACACAGTGTACACACATATCTGTGCTTATTTTATCTCCTTAAAAATACATGTAAGAAGCATAAGAATTGCAACAGATAAAATAGTAATGTTTATTTTAGAATCATAGATTTAAGGTATCAATCTATGAATATAATAGTTGCGAAAAATTATGTTGTGAAAGGCTGAAAAAGATATATTCTATGAATGTTTATTATTTGCAACACTACAATATGAAAATATACTTTAAATTATATATAAACATACTAAATCAAAATCTTCAAGTCTTTAGGAGGAATAAGACACAATATTCGATATCAATTCTTGTTATTTTTTATTTATATTAACTAAAAAAATCAAAAATTATTTTCTAGTAATGAATTAAGGATTGCAAAAGCAGAAAAACTGTTGATTTGTATTAACTGAATAATAAAATAATGCTTATTTCAAAAGCTGTTGAATATAGTGAACGACAAAAAGTTTTTTTTTAAAGTTGTAATTTCTTTTTTTAGCAAAGTAAATTCTATACAAAAATTATGTTTTAATGAAGAAATAAATTTTATTAAAAAGAACGATATTAAATGGAAAAATTTATTATTACAATGATGGAAAAATAAAAGTATTGTTACAACCTAAAAAAACATTATAATAGATAAATAATGTATGTAAATTTTTTAAATATTCTTAATTTTAATGACAATCAAATCCGATTTACTTGAGATATAATTACATATTTTTTCCTATTTTAAAATTCTTTCAACTAAATAATATTCTATTTATATTTAATTTTATTGATTATGTAGTAGAGCGTATACTGTCCGAACTGGTTTATACTATATTTTTAAAAAAATTGGTTGTGTATACACAAATTCGGGATAATAAGATATTTAAAAAATTATTTTATTTAATAAAATTCATAATAGATTTTTGTCAGATTTATAAATCATTTAGTCTCTTTACATTAAAAAATATGTAGTTCCATTAGTTCTAGTTAAAATTAACACAATCTGAAAACAACTATATAGCTAATATTCCAGATACAATTTATAAAACTATTGAAACGTCATGATTTTAAAATATATTTTACAATCTCATTATTGTCAAGTTATTCATGTACTTTGTTATTTTTATTAGACTTAAATAACACAATGGCTTCATGATTTTTAATATAAATCTTATTCAAATATAAATTTAAAATTAATTAAAGTATCTATTTTATCTTTGTTTTAATTAGTTTTTTGGTATTTTTAGCAATCAATATTAATTTTGTGGTCATTTAAAGAAGTTTAATGATTTTTTATAGTTTTTCACAGTTACTTATTGCCATACATCAAAAATAATAAATAAAAAATATTTTGGATGATAAGAGTTGTTAGATTTATGTTCTTCATCGTTTCGATTTATATTTATAACTTTTTTATAATGAATATTTAATTGTTATTTTTAACATTCAATTCTTGCTTGATTGATCATTAAAATTAATGATTTAAAATATTGTGGTGAATGTTTATATTATTGAAGAGATAATTTTATAGAGTAAGACGGCGTATTATCTAATACTAACAAAATATTTTTTAATATCTCAATATCTCTGTAATAAAATAGAATTTACCCAATCCTACCATTTTTTGGGTAAGAATGTAGTTTAGGGGCCCTGTACGCCTGCGCAAAATAATTATACAGGATATGATATATTAATGTATTCTAATAATTTTTCAAAAGTATCATCAAAATTTTTTCTAAATAAATATTCGCATATATATTCCCATTGGTGTGGAGTTCTATATGTTCCCTTTTCTTTTAAAAATCTGTTTAAATGTAGCCAAAAATTCTCTACATTTTGTGTATTG
>CAKKLC010008002.1:764-11637 GCA_918559645.1 Ceratonova shasta | reverse complement strand
CTATTGAACGATCTTGAATGACTCAAAATAACAAATATTTTTAAGTTTAAAATATATTTTTAACAATTAATTTAATAAATTTGAATATATTTCATCTTTTTAAACAAAATTAAGCTAAATTTTTATCATTTAAAAACAACTAAAAAGAGTAATTCTGGTATTTACTTTTTAAAACTTGTATATAATACTATTGAACGATCTTGAATGACTAAAAATAACAAATATTTTTAAGTTTTAAATATATTTTTAACAATTAATTTAATAAATTTGAATATATTTTATCTTTTATACAAAATTAAGCTAAATTTTCATCATTTTAAAACAACTAAAAAGAGTAATTCTGGTATATACTCTTTAAAACTTATATATAATACTATTGAACGATCTTGAATGACTCAAAATAACAAATATTTTTAAGTTTAAAATATATTTTTAACAATTAATTTAATAAATTTGAATATATTTTATCTTTTATACAAAATTAAGCTAAATTTTCATCATTTTAAAACAACTAAAAAGAGTAATTCTGGTATATACTCTTTAAAACTTATATATAATACTATTGAACGATCTTGAATGACTTAATATAACAAATATTTTTAAGTTTTAAATATATTTTTAACAATTAATTTAATAAATTTGAATATATTTCATCTTTTATTCAAAAATAAGCTAAATTGTCATCATTTTAAATACTAAAGAGTAATTCTGGTATATACTCTTTAAACCTTATATATAATACTATTGAACGATCTTGAATCACTAAAAATAACAAATATTTTTAAGTTTTAAATATATTTTTAACAATTAATTTAAAAAAAGTTGAATATATTTCATCTCATATTCAAAAATAAGCTAAATTTTCATCATTTAAACACAGGTAAATATTGTCTGTCTTGAAACACAACAAGGAAATTTATTAGTGCAAAATCTATAAGGATTCCCCTCTACCTTTATCATAGGTTTAAGAAACCTAGTAAATATACTAAACTTTTTATTATAAGTAGTAGGTATCTATTAGCTAAATTTATTACCCGGAATATTTTGATACTACTTTTAAAATTTTATTATATTTATTTAAAGTTTGATTCTAATTATAGCATCAAATAATTAATGTTATAGCTGCAGGAAATTTTAAAAAACCAGGAAGCAATTAATCAGTTGGATAATGTTTAATATAACAAAAATTATTTTTTATTACATTAAATTCCTTATCCACTGTCTTTAAATAAAATATTAAACTTGTTTTCTTACTCAATTGTATCAATAAAAAATATAATTTTTATCAGATTTATATTCCATTAAATTCCTGAATTAAATAATAAAATAATCGTTCACTTTAATCATATATCATTAAGCTTATCAGAAAGGCTATATTAACAATTTAATGATAAACTCTAACAATTTATTAGTCAACAATCAAAACTATATAGATGGTAAATTAATAAAAATTTGGATGAGAGAAAATTTATTTAACATAAAAATTAACCATTTGAAAACAAACAAATTTAAAGATTGTTACAAAATCAAGTCCTGAAGAATTATAAAACTAATTTTACCGTAACAAATTCCTGAGACACTAAATGAAATGTTTAACTTGTAAAATATAAATAAAAGAATTAATGCGTTGAAAAATAATAAAGGCGGTATTACAATAAAAAATGCTTATCAAGAAATAAAATAATTTCTATATTAGCAAATTCTTTTTTTAGTAATTTAAATACAAGTTTACTTGTTAGGATGATAGTTTTAGCCATAATAACTTGAAAGTCACCTGGCAATAGTATTATAAAAACTTTGGGAATAAGTAGGCCAACATAGAGAAAGAGTGTTAATAAGTTAGTTGCTTTATAGAAAAAAGATTACAATGAATTGCACAAATTAGGAGCATTAAATAAAATGTTATATCTTGATGAGACTATTATAAATAATAAGTGCAAGAGTCATCGTGAACACTAAACATAAAACAAAACTAACGCGATATGCATTGTTGAGCTTAATAAAATGAATAGAGCTATTGAATATGTATGGACTGAAGTGATCTCGAACAAAAAATCTACTAAACTTGTTCTGATTATAATTAAACGTGTTCAAGAATTTTCAATTATCAACACCGATGAACTTAAAAGTTATCTTGCATTAAGGACATTTAATTTTATTCACTTTACAGTTTGTCATAAGTATGCATTCGTTTACTCTATAACGATTGTACACACAAACAGTTGAGAGTTTTAACAATGAACTAAAATATAAAATTAAGTTTAGATAGGTAATAACAACCAATTTAAGATGCGATTTTTTGACTAAATTTATTTGACTTTGAAATAAAAAGTTTTATTTACTAAAAAACTTAATTTTTTAATTGAATTAAATTTATTTATTTTTACTTATTACAAATTTTATTTTCAAATTACAATAAAATATCACTCTAAATAATATTTTATAAAAATATAGTATGGACAAAAATTTTATAATATTTTTAGTTTTTTATGTCAGTAAAAGAGGGAATTTCTTAAATATGTAGTTTAAAATATGATTCTAAAAATATTTAAAATTTGTATTTGGAATACATACGTAATATATAAGCTAAGTTTTTATTATCAAGTAATTTACAAAATAGAAAATTTTCTCTTAAATATTAGAAGCATTCATAATGGAAATTATACTATTCATACACTAATAAATAAACTTCGAAACAAATCAATTCAAAATTCTTTAAAAGAGAAAATACACTTATTTGAAGAACATAAAATAATAATCTTTGGTTAAAATAAAGTCAAGCAAAGTTTATTTGTGAAAAATAAATCCACATGGTTCTATTATATTTATGAATTATTTCATTTTTCAAATAAATTAAAAAGCTATTTCTATTAAAATATTACAAATCTAATTTTTTTTGTAATAGGTTTGAATAGTGTCACTTTCCTGTATGCAAACACTTGATTTTTAATTAAAAATTCTAAAAATATGATATACATTAATTATCTTTATATAAAGCTACAGAATCTTCTACGTACACTATTACAAGCCTGAAATATTCTATTTCTTTTAGTTTTTTGTAAAAGGCTAAGGATAAACCATTAATGTAACTAGTTGTAGATTGCTAAATTATTCTTATTATATTTTCAAAATTTCCCTTCTTTTCTTTCAAGAAAACCCAAAGAAAAACTTTTTATGATTGTTATAAAGTATGTCCCATTGAGAAACTGCTGGTCTGATAATCTTTCCTTTTATATTTACTCAAAATAATTAAACTGTTATTAACCTCTATAGTTGAGTCAAAATCTAATATGTTAAAGGATTGTTTTTGATCTACACAAAAGTATATAAAACAATTAAAAATCCTAATCAAATAATTACTTTTTTTATTGGTATAATATTCTAAGAACATAAATCATTCTAAATAAAAAGCATTATTTCTTATAATGTTAAATGGATTCTTTAAAAAAACTAAATATCGCTTTTGATATCTTCTTTCAACGTTATTTTATTGAAATATTCAAACTTGATGAACTCTGGAAAAGTGTTTGCCAAGGTTGCATATAACTTTTTTTGCAATAACACAAGTTTTTCATTAAATCTATTTTATTAAAATATTGATGTCAAAAAGAATTGATTTTTTATATTACTATAATTTATATACATTTACAGCATATATTTCTATAAAATTTTTTTTTGTAAGTGCATTCGAGGATTTTTGCTCGTTTAAGTGGCATAGATGTCATATGCTGTAAAATACTGTTCTAGAATTATCAGGTTCTAAAAAAATCACAATAAAATAATTAGATCATCCAAAACTATTTTTAATCATTTATTAATGTGTAAAATGTTCTTCAACGAGTTATCACTATTAAATATTTTTTATACTCTTTTAGCATGTCAATACGTTCAAAAATCCCTTAAACTTCACTTTTACTGTTTTATGACTATTTTTCAGCAACAATAAATAGATTTAATTTGAGAAATATCAGGAAATTGTAAATCAACAAATTAATAACCATAACCTATTCCATAAAAATACAATTATTCATGGTATATATACTTTTTATTATAAAATAGGATGAATGATACAAGTTTGGGTTTCTTTTTATACAATATTATTCCTTTATTAATTACTACAAACTTAAAATTATTTTAGATGAGTTCCCTTATTATTTTAAATAAATTATTTTTATCTCTTTTTAAACCAAATTTTCACAAAGCAATAGTTTATAGGTATGTTATTACTAGTTAAAACATTGATTAAAGGTAATTGGAAAATTTTACAAGAAATAATAATTTTTTTTGTCGAATTCTAATATAGTTAGATGATTTAATTTATAAACTTATAAAAGATTCTTGTTTAAATTTTTAAATTTACACTAAAAATAATTCACTGTATTTTTTCATTTATTTAAAAAGCATACATTTAAAGAAATACAATAATATTTAGCTTAATTTATATTATTTTATAAAAAGTTTTTTAAAATTTATTGATTCATTTTAAAAATTAATTAGAAATATATTAATTTCCAAATAATATAGTTGAAAAAATTAATAAATTTTAATACACCATTTAGTAATTAAAAAATCTATTAAGTTTATAAGACTTGATTATATTATAATACTGGCATGAAATTTCAAGAGATATAATAATTTAATGGAATATTTATTTAAAATTTTACATTTAATAATTTTTTTAATAACCAATAATCTATGATGATTAAATTAACACAATATTACTAAATAATTTATTAAAAAGAATAAATTCATTATGAAGAATTCCGATAAACCAAATTATGATTCTATTTTTTTATTAATCTTAAATTATTGGAATATTTTAGTCAAAATAAACAGCAAATTGTGCTATAAAAGTTTCAAGATCAAAATTATAAATTTATAAAAATATTTTTAAATTAGATATAAAAATATATATTTTGATATTTAATGTTAATTTCTTCTTAATTTTTATCCGATTTAAAGATTAAATATATAAAATGTTAATTTTGGTTTTAGTAATATCTTTTGTATGTCTTTCTAATTGTTCAAAATCTTTCAAAGTTAAACTACATAAACAAGAAAGATCCCTTATACATTTTTTGGATAAGCTTAATCTTGTTCAAAAAAACAGTGCTGATCCAGGAAAAGAAGATTTACTAAATTTTAAGGATGCTCAATATTATGGAGTAATATCATTAGGTACTCCCGTACAAAATTTTACGGTTGTTTTTGACACAGGTTCTTCTGATTTTTGGGTTCCATCTAAAAGATGTAAATTGAGCAGTTTAGCTTGTAAATTACATCCCAAATATAACTATAAAAAATCCTCTACATATATAGAAAACGGCAATCATTATCAATTATCTTATGGTTCAGGAACCGTAGCAGGTATACTATCCTATGATGATATAAATTTTGCTGGTATGAAAGCAACTAAACAGACTTTTGGTGAAAATACTGATATGCCATTTGTACCATTTGGATTAGCTAAATTTGATGGTATTCTTGGTTTAGGTTTTCCTGGCTTAAGCGCTTTCAAAGCTAGTCCAGTATTTAACACTATTTTGAAACAAAACCCTGAAATTCAACCAAAATTTTCATTTTATATAGATAGAGATACCGAAGACCCTACTGGAGGAGAAATAATGTTTGGAGGTGTTGATTATGATAAGTTGGGGGAAATTTTGGTTACAACAAAAGTTGTAACCCCGTTATATTGGACTATTAAAGTTGATGCGTAAGAAATTAAAAATTTTTAGAATTACAAGTGATGTAACGAACATTTGTATTGATGGATGCATGGCTGCAGTTGATAGTGGGACTTCTTTAATTGCTGGACCTCTTCATGACATAGAAATTTTGAATAAAAAATTGGGAGCACACAAATTATTCAACAATGCTAGTATTTTTAAATGCGAAGATATTCCTCACTTACCAAATGTAGATTTTAAGATAAATAATGTCATAATGACATTATATCCAAATGATTATGTTATACAAGTAATTAAAATTTACTATTTAAGGAATCGGAAGTATGTTTAAGTGCTTTTATGGGAATAGATTTACCGTCTTCATCAGGTATTTCATGGATTTTAGGTGATGTTTTTATGGGAAAATATTATACCATATTTGATATTGAAAACCAAACAGTTTCATTTGGAACAGTCAAAAATTATTAATTGACTATGCTTTTAAAGCATTTTAATTTTTTTAAGTTGATATATTAACAAGTTTTTTTTACTTAATTGAATAATATTACTTAATAAACACTAAGAATACATTTTAAACTTTAAAAATAATTATTAATCTAAAAAATTATTCCATTATTTTATACTTTTTTAATATTATAATATTGTTTAAATTTTTCAAAATAAAATATTTTATTTGAATAAATGCAGTTATCATTACAAAGAAATAATATTATTTTATTCAAAAATTGTTTATCTAAATATATCTCGTTACAACTGAAAAAAAAAAGTTTATATCATTTTATTTAAGCATATATATAATTAATTACAGTGTAAAAAGAAGCTAGTATCAATTAATGATTGATTTATAAAAATGTCTTTTTTTTTATATGATCAAATAAGAAAATGAACTAATTTTTTTATTCAAATATAGATTGTTAGAATTATAAATTTATTGAATTAAATCATGAATAAAATATAGAATTTTAAATTGGATGATCATAAATTTATTTTTTAAATTTAATATAATAATATTTATATTAAATCAAATAAATAGTACTATTTAATTAATTAATTATTTTATTTATTTATTAATGTTAGTTAATTTTATTCAAGAAAACATATTAAATTCTATGTTAAAATTAATTTTAAATGAGATTATATTAATTATATATAAAATTATAATTGTGATGGAGTTGAATTACTAATTTATTTTAATTAAATAACAATTATAACTAAATAAAAAGAATTATATTTTTATTTAAAAATATTTATAGAATTTTAATTGTGATAATGATTATTATCTGTTTAAATTTAATAATAATTAGAGTAAAAACTATGAAAGCATCATTATTATAATTAATAAAATAAATAATATATATAATGATAATCGATATATACATGATTAATTTTTTTACATATATAACAATTAGAATCCAAACTATAAAAACATCATTTATTGATTGATTGATTGATTGATTTATTAATAAATTAATTAATTAATTTTATTTTATTTTATTTTAATTTAATTTAATTTAATTTAATTATAATTGTGATAACCATTATTAATTGATTTTAATTTAAAAATAATTATAGTCCAAACTATAAGAACATTATCATATTAATTAATTGAATTAAATAATATATAAAATTCTAATTGTGTATTGATTATTAATTGATTTAAATTTAAAAATAACTATAGTCCAAACTATAAGAACATTATCATATTAATTAAATAATAGATAGAACTCTGATTTTTATATTCATTATTAATTTATTTAAATTTAATCAATAATTTAAGTTCCAACTATATAAATATCATCATATTGATTAATGTAATTTTAATATATTTTAATTAATACTGACGAAATCGGTTATACGTGTAAGCTTAAGACCAGAACTTTATCTACGATTAACCGATATATTCGATTATCCGATAGCCAAAAGACAAATCAAAAACAATAATATAATAAAATATAAACAAATGACTTGTTTTCATGTTTATCGCGAATATCAGTATTACAATAATATTAAAAAATTACCCTAAATATTCATTGACGTGTACATAAAGACTTTTAAAACTGATTTAAAATGGTTAATTAATCAAATTACTTATTGGTAAAAAAACTTTTAATTGTTTGTTGCCGAACGGTAAAAGGGTTAGCTTCCCGATAGTTACTTTTCAATACACAGTAACGGATTTAGATACAAATCAAGGAATATCATTCTTCATCGTAAAATCTGGAATGCATAAAACAATTGCTTATTACACGGGGACACAATATCGTAATCATTTTCTTCGTATTTGTTTTCATTCGTATCAGAGTCAGGCCATTTGACTAGGTCTTTACAAATATCCTCATCTGTTTGATGGTCTTCGATGGGTACGTCTTCGTCTACCCACATATACGATGTGTACTGCTCCGAAGTAATAAAGATTGTCAAAATAACTTCATCGGGTGAGAAAGCCAAAAAAGGTTGGTCGCTAACATGCCGTGTTTACCCTCTGAAAAATTAGTTTTGGATTGTGTTTTTGTCACTACTCTTCATGCTACATTAAATACTAAATCCTATCTATGATCGTGATTTCTTTGTCTATTTCTTTTACCATACCGATAGTCGCGTCAATTTACACCAAGAGATTCTGTAAAAGTTTAATTTCAGTAATGATATTTCAGGTTTCTGATGATACCTTGATAAAGTGATTGTATTGAAAAGTAGTGTTTAGTAGTGAAAACACTAGTTGGAAAGCCTTAAGATTAACACTTATATTGTGAGTAGCACAGTTATCTAATAAAATACACACTTTACGGAGCTATTATTGAATTGCTCTATTCAACTCTTTGAGCCACTCTTCAAATAGAGAACCGGTCATCCATGCATTTTTGTTTACATTTCTATATTACCGGTTAGGATTTTAAATGCTTCAAGCAATATAGCTTTGCTGAATATCCTATAACAAGTAATTTAGGTTTGTATGTTCCATCCTTGTTTTTTGTCAGTAAAACAGTGAATCATTCCTTGGTTTTCTTACTTGAGACGGCTTTCTACCTTTCATGCACATTGTGCCCTCAGGAAGTGCTCTAAAATATAAATCTTTTCATCACAGTTATAGATTTCATAGCTTTGTATTTTAAATGGATATCAAGCCATATTTTTGTAAGCCAATTTTAAGTTCTATAAAATCATTTTCCTGTTTTTTGCCATGTTTTCTCTTAACCACTAAACCCAAACGCTCACGACATCCTTGAATGACGTTAAGTGTGCAAAAAGGTCATCAACAGTAAGCGTTTTTGCCAGATTTTTTGCTTTTTCCAACAATATGGGACCGCTTATGGGGACGTCTTTTGTTCTTGCTTGCTTGTACCAGCGAACAGCGTTTCATAGACTTGTTCATACGAACTTTCTCTGGCTCTTTTTTTGACGGGATTAGAATTCGATTGATATGCTGATTTTAATTTATGCTTATTGGCCGAAATTCGCGAAATTTCTAATTGAGAAATAGCAAAATGTTCAGAAATTTCTTTCTGTATTATTTTTTTTCTAGTTCTTTAATAACGATTATTTTTTGCGCTTAACTCAAATCTTCCTTTTAATTATTTTCTGAGACAATTTTTTAATTGAGATTACAAGGTAAACCATTAATTTTTAAATTTCTCAAAAAGTTTAATTTAACTTGCATAACGTCACCCTATAAATACAAATTCTTGTTCACAATGGCATCAAGTAAATATTATGCGGACTTAAATAAAAAAGTTAGTATTTTAACTTCGACTTCTATTCTTTATTTGTTTGCAACTCAGAAAAACAAAAGCAATTAATATTTGACATTTATTGATGATATTAAAACTGTTTTCATAGGCTGAATATGCAATTAAATGATTGCATTAAATGGTTCTTGACTGATGATTTACATGCAATAATCCGATTTATGCGATTAACCGGTGGATTTAACTAATGCAAGAAAGGAAATTTTTTGGGACTTTGAAAATGCATGCAGTTATCCGAATTATGCGTTTATCGTCTATGCAATTCACCAATTTCGTATTTATATAGAAGTCTAATTGTGATAGAATCATGTTATTAATTAATTTAAATAATGTATCGATTAGAATTTCAAATAAAAAATACCATTCATTAATCATTAATATTTTTATTAAAATTTATTTTAATTAAATAATTTATAATTCTAATAGTGATTTTCATTATTCATTTATTTATATTTAATAATAATTAGTCAAATCTATAAAAAAATCATTAAATTAATTAATTTAATTTTTATTAAATAATTGTGATACACATTATTTATTTTAATTTAATTTGATAAAAATTAGAGTTAAAACGATAAAAACATAATTAAATTGATGTATTTTAATAGGTTTTAATTAAATTATATATAGAATTCTGATTGTGATATTGATTATTAATTCAATAATATAAAATATTGAATTATATTCAAACTATATAAATATCATTATATTGTTTAATTTAATTTATATGTATTTTAATTAAATAATATATAGAATTCTAATTGTGATATTGATTATTCATTTATTTTAATTTACTAATAATTATAGTGCAAATTATAAAAATATCATTATATTGATTAATGTAATTTTAATGTATTTTAATTAAATAATATACAGAATTCTAATTGTGATTTACATTATTAATTTATTTATTTATTTCAATTTAATAACAATTAGAATCAAAACTATGAAAGCATCATTATAATAATTAATTAAATAAATAAATAATGTATATATAATTATAATTGTGATATCAATTATTAAGTTATTTCAATTTAATAACAATTAGAATCAAAACTATGAAAGCATCAATATATTAATTAATTAATTAAATAAATAAATAATATGTATATAATTATAATTGTGATATCAATTATTAAGTTTTTCAAATTTAATAAAAATTAGAATCAAAAATATGAAAGCATCATTAGATAAATTAATTAATTAAATAAATAATATATGTATGTATGTATAATTATAATTGTGATATCAATTATTAAGTTATTTCAATCTAATAAAAATTAGAATCAAAACTATGAAAGCATCATTATATTAATTAATTAAATAAATAATATATATAATGATAATCGTGATATACATTATTAAGTTATTTCAATCTAATAAAAATTAGAATCGAAACTATGAAAGCATCATTATATTAATTAATTAAATAAATAA
>CAKKLC010007995.1:44330-57846 GCA_918559645.1 Ceratonova shasta | reverse complement strand
AAAAATTCAAACTCCCATGAAACTTTATAACTTCTTTTTTCATCTTTTAACGTCCTTTTCATATATGGGCCTAAAAATTTTATTTTTCAGAATGCCGCAATTTTATCTTTAGAAGGCCGCACGTTGGACACCCCTGATCTAAAATAATGAATAAATTCCAATTTATTTTGAATAATATATTATCCTAACTTGAAAGAGTTTTTTAAAATAAAAATGTAATATAAGCATTTTACTGATTTTTTTTTAATTATTTATATATTTACCATTGTCATAGAAGTTTATTAAGTTTGAATTCCTATATAATTTAGATCTAAATGGTATATGTGTATTCTAAATGATATTTTTTTTAACTTTAAAATTAAATTACATCCATGATATATGGAAAAATTGTGTTTTTTAATTCAATCTTAATAAATTAAAATAATAAATACCCATAAAGCTAGATTATTTCAAAATTTTTGATTGTTTGGTACATTATAACATCAGATATAGATATCTATGTTTAAATAAAATAAATAATATATTAACCAGAATTATTAATATTTTGTATAGCATCTGAATGATGTATCAACACTTCTATTGGAGTGATTTAGGTACAGTAGAATTCCGATTATCCGAACATTTTGGGACTGGTATTTTTTTGTGCTGCTTCGATAACAAAAATTTCGGATAAAAAAGTCATTTAAATTAAAAAATCTTTGATTGATTTTTGCTTCAGGTTTCTTCAATATTTATTTTCAACATACTCTTTAACACTTTTTAAATTCAACAAATGTAATATTCAACAAATTTAAAACCAACCAATGTA
Organism: Ceratonova shasta; assembly: GCA_918559645.1. NCBI lineage: Eukaryota > Metazoa > Cnidaria > Myxozoa > Bivalvulida > Ceratomyxidae > Ceratonova > Ceratonova shasta. The sequence continues at coordinate 57,038 of CAKKLC010007995.1, read as the reverse complement.
AATCCATATAATCTTCCTGACATTCACACTACTCATTAACAGATTTTAAAGCTACAATCACTTCATCACATGATAATGCCTTAGATTTATCTTTCTTTTAAATTTTAAAATCTTTGGAACCCTCAGACTTCTTATCCAATTCGTTACTCAACTGAACATTTTTAATTATTTCATGATCTTTAAGAAATTCGTAACCTGGATCATCTTTATGATACTCTAACCAGTTTTGCAAAATATTTTCGTTTAAGAATTGATTTTCCCCTATTTTAGATATTAATTTTAAATTAAAATTTTCTATATCAATTTTTATAAGTTTATGTTACCAATTAGATCAGTATCATTATTTTTTTTATAATATTTTTGCTCTTAATCTTTAAATATCTTATTCCATTACTTTTTAATGTATTTTATTGAACATTGTTCCAAGCATCAGCAATAAAGAAACAAAAGTCTTTTAGATTTAAATTTTTAATAAATTCTAGTTCTGTCTTTTAAAATTCATGGTATAAAAGTTTATGAAGAAGTATTTTTCTATATTATGGTTTACTAGTTCTATTACTCCCTGATTCATAGGTTGAAGTATAGATGTTACTTTCGGTGGTAAATACATTACTTTAAATTGGCTATTTATACTATTTAGAAGATTTTTCTGTTGGATGGGATGGTGTATTATCAAGAACTAGCAGAACCTTTTGTGATATACCCAACTTTCGAAGATAATTAATAACTTCGGGAATAAAACATGTTTCATACTAATTAATAAAAACTTCACAATTCATCCAGGCATTACTTTGATTTTTGTATTCAACTGAAATATCATTTTTGTTTTTAAAACAACGACCTGTTTTTATATTTTCCAATTATTAGCAATGGTAATTAAAGATTTCCTACATAATAATGATGTAACCCCATCTTTTTCGTTTTATAACCTAAAATATATTTTTTATTTTTCCAAACAATGTGCTTGTAGGCAAATTTTTCCTCAATATTCAAGTTTCATCAGCATTATAAATTGTTTCAGTTGATCCCGTGTGTTTTCAAATGATGTATGTCATGCCTCGTTTTGAAATTTCTTAACCATCCTATACTTCGTTTAAATTTTGTATGTGCATTAAATTCTATGACAAACAATATTGCCTTCTTAAATAACAAAGGCCCACTTATTGGCTCACCGATACTGCTTTTTTGTAAAAACCACTGTATTAAAGCAGCATCTAAATTTTCATCACTTGAAGGTTTCATAGATTTTCTATGCATCAGTTTAAAGATCATGTCTTATTTTGATATATAGTCCAGAATACGATCTTTATTTACTCTGATATTTGAAACCGTAGATTTTCAGATTTATATTTTTCAGCTAAAAAGCTAATGCTGGCACCATGATCTAACAATTTTATTACATCTAACTTATCTTCTAGAGTATTAATTATTCTCTTACTTTTAATTGACAGGTGGGCATAAAAAATTAAATCAGTTAATCGGGCATTTTCGGATAATCGGAACTTCACTGTACTTAAATCATACTAATAATTTATGTTTACAAATTCAAATATTTTTCAGCTAAAAAATTCTAGTTTTAAATTTATAAAGTGGTTATGTTTTAATATTTAATCATTTTATTTGTTAATTTATGTAAAAATGACCTGTAATTGGACTTTAAGAATAAGGTATTGCGTTTTTATATTAATTTATCTTTGTGTAGAAACGGATTCAAGCAAAAAATTGTTTTTATTGAGTCTAGATGGTGATGAGTACATATTAACATTTTCAAAAGAATTAGAAAGGACAATTAAGTTTAATTCTAAATTATGAAATTTCTTACAAACATAGTTTGAATATGGACTTTTTATTGATACTTAAAATCAATTTAAATTAATTAATACCTATTGTATAACAAGTTTTTTATTTTTCTTTATAATTATTATGAAAAATCAACATTTAAATTTCTTTTTATGATTAAATTCATATATTTCATATATTTCATTTATGAATTTAATCATTAAATAAGGTTATTTGTAATTTAAAAGATCTATATATTTTGAAACTTGTTCAACTAATAAAATAAAATAATATAATATAATTAATATTAATGTTTCAAATTACAAATTACAAATAATATATTTATATTGTATTTTTATATTAGTTAATTGAGCGTTTTTTCTTTTTTATATTTATATGATTTAAACTCAGTTTAAACTCAGTTTAAACTTATTTTAAAATTATATTAAACTTTTTTAATTTATTTTGAGGAATATTAAAAAAAAACAAGTTTTAATTAAGATTTGAAGATGATATTTAGATCATAATACTTATTCAATAACCTAAAATTATCAAGAACGATTTTCATATACAAAACACTAATATTTTATCCAAGATTTTAAGCACTCGAAATAAGACTAAAGCACATTTGGCAATCTAAAGCTCTCATACTATGAAAGAATGGCGTCATAAAATTTGTAAAAATATATTTTTGAACTAAATATTTTATTTGTAACATTTATTTCAGTGAACTTTATTTTTACTTTAAGTATAAAACACTATATGAACTGGCAACAACAATAAGTTTAAATACATAATCATTAAGAACATATTAACATCAGATACTGTCATATATAACTAAAATAAATATAAAAATAGATACGGTAAAGAATATAGTTTCGTTTAAAGCTAGATTTATTGAATTATCAATAATTATCGTGGTTAATAATTCATTTTAAATTTAAAAATAGGCAAATAGTATCGGGTCTAACATTACCTCATCAGGTAAAATTTTTAAATCAGTAAGTGGTAAAAAAACATTTTTTTAGGGCTGCTTTATTTAGTTCAAGTATCATTACATTCCATATCAATTGTATTGTTTTTAATTTAGACATAGTTGCTTTCATTTAAGATTTGTTAATATTAAATGTCATATTAAACTCACAAGTCATGCAAACCAATCTAAAATCGTAAAGAGGAATGATTCAATAACATGATTGGATGTGTTAAAGTCAAGGTTAGATTAATGTCAGACTTTAAAGTTAAAACTTAGGAAGCAATGGTAATAATTACTACTGGTTCAAAATCTAATTTGCATTATTTTTTGTTAATAAATTGGTCAAATGTTATAGTATATGTTTCCGAAATACCCTTATTGCTTGTTTAAGTTTATCTGGAAGTAAAAGAAGTATTAAAATTTTAAACTGTGCACTACAAAAACACTTCCTGCAAGAAACTTCCCAGAAAATTTCATCTTTTTCTTTTATTTTTTGAAAAAATGAGTCGAACTTAACAAGAACCAAGACCAGTGATTCCATTTACAAAAAATTATTACAAGTAAATTATTTTGTTCAACAGCTATTTTTCGGCATATTTGTTTAAAAACTGGCAGACCCTCTGAAACACCTGAAATTATTTTTACTGCAATCGAAAAAATTTTATAGATAATTATATACCTAGGAATAATTATAATGAATTTTTGCTTGTTAATACAAGCATCAAAAATGAATATGCAGAATTCAATTAGCAACATATCTTCAAAGAAAACCACTAAATTATTTATCCACAACTATCCATGCTGTATCGTAAAAAGTGAAATTTTAATTCTAACAATTAACTTATAGTGGTAATAGAAGTTAAAGTGGATGAACTATGTTTTAATATTTATTATTGGTTGGAAAATACAATAAAAAAGAAAGATGGTCTTAAGAAGTATTGTAAAATCTAGAGTTCTTCTTCCAATAAGATTCCGTAGGATTTAATAACAAAATGATTGAAGCTGTTAATTTCAATTTTAAAAATACAGCAGTTGTGGGGTACATTTCCTAATTTAAAACAGAAGATTACAAGCAAAAATTTTTAAAGATATCTTTGAACTTCTTAAATAATCATTCAATTTTATTTACTCTTCTATCAGTTTTGATAACTATTTTTATTAATTTTAATCAAGTGATATAAAGAAAAGATTTATCTCTATATTTACTGCCCAATCACATCAAAAACATTTTCAAATCTTTTACAAAAGTTCATATTTATAATAATACATTTATGAGATAAACACAGACTAGGTTAAATTATAATAAAATAATGTTGAAAAGCTTTTGGATGATGGAGTTCTTCTAATGACTTAATGATTTGATATTGGATTTTTAAATTATTTTCTATAAGCATTGTATCACTTGCATATATCCTAATTGGAAAAATAGATTTATAAAACTGTAAAATTTATGTATATGAGCGTTTGTGACAACTTTTTAATTTTTTAAAGTCATCTCATATAACAAGTTATTTTATTATTTCAAGCACAATGTAGAAAATTTAAAATTATGTGTTTAGTTTGTCAACCAAATCTTGCTATTTTATTGTATACAAAATGAAAAAGATTTAAATTAGTATTTTGTTGAATTTTAAACGTTGCTTGATAAAAAAATTTCTGTAAATGTCTAGAATGATAAGATTTTAAAAAAACGTTAGATTTGGTTGACCAAGATATAAAATTTAATGCAAAGTAACATAATCTTTGCAACCTACCAAACTCAAATTTAATGCTAAAAAGTTGTTTTTCATTCATTTAAATTAACAAAACCAGTTTCCAAAACATTATTTCCTCATGAGTACACTAAAGTCTATTATAACAGTAAGTTTAACTATGACTTTATCTAAATTAAAATTTTTAAGTTCTGAAACAGTAAAAATAGGTATTTATAGAAGCGAAAACGTGAATCTTCAATAAAACACACGGATCAAAAAGTCCTACAAAATAGAAAGATTCTGTTATAAGTATCTAACTTACTATTCTGTTTTCATACTTACTAGCGTTGCTATATTCATTCTAACTAATATAAGCAATCATATTAAATGTAATTTTTAAAATGAAATGTCCAATGTTGGTGAATTCATGTATTTATTAATATTTTAAATGTAATATTACATTATAACTTAAATCGAATAAACAAATTTTTTTTTAAAATATTATTAAATATTGCTTGATAGTTTTATCAATGTAATAAAATATTTTTTTTTGATCCATGTCAGTTATAGCGCAATTTTTGTATAGTGCCTTTTATTAATTAAAGCGCATTTTATTTAAAAAAAATAATCCTCAAAATAAGAAGAAAAAAGAGCTTACAGAGGATTGTACAAGAATATAGACTTAAATGAAATGATTAAATTACGGATTTGACAATAATCGAAAGTTTTTTAGAACAGGTTATGACAAATCATTTTACCCAGAATGAGTTTCTTGCTAAATCAAGACTCATACAAAATAAAAGTTTGTGTTCTCGGTGCACGCCTTTAAAAAATTTTGTATACAAGGTTCGTAAGGCTGCAAAAGATTTTTTTTTTAAAATTTAGTAACCCATGTCAAATATCTAAAAATGTACGTTTAAATAGTTTCTTTGAGGATCTAGATTTGATTTAAAACCATCTTTAAGATCATGTATAAATATTTAAACGGAGTTATCTATGTCGATATAGCTTAGGAACTGGGAATAAACATGAATTCAGTTGCTAACTATTGTAGTGTCATTCGTTAAGTGATATGCAAATTTATCACTAATTCAAGTAAGCTAATTGGAAGCTTAAACCCTCATGAATCCTAAAAAATTGTACAGATTGATAAAAGTCTCTATTTCAAGCAAAAATATAACCTGTAGACTAATTAATTGGTAGTGGTTTATAGCTAGTGTTCAAAGCGTTTCTAAAAAACCTTTATAGTCTCATTTGAAAATCGCAATACGTATACAATTATGGCCCTGATATCTGAAAATGTGCTTCCTGCTACAACAATTTATACACCTAATTAAAAAGCATATAAAAGCGCTCTTTCAAGACTCCAACAATTTGCACATGAAACGGTATATCACACCTAAAATTTTGTAAATTTGAAAATCCAGCGGTACTGACGTAAAATATAGAGGGTTTGTGGTCTAGAATTTAAGCATTCTTAAGAGAACACAAATGTTCACCCAGGAGTAGCATCATGAATTTCTTATTCAGTTTTTGTGGCAGTATAAATAATAAAAAAAGAAACGTTTTAATGTTCTTATAACCTTAATAAATAATTATTCTTAAATTTTTACCTTTGGTTTTTTTTAAATAAAATACGCTATTATAAAAAATAAAATTTGCTTTAACTGACATGAATCTTTATTTTAAAACCTATATTCTTCAACCCACCTACCAATATTATCATACTCTCAAAAATTTGAATTCTTCTACCATTTATCCTTTTATATATTATTTTATGATAATCAAGCTTTGAAATATCTATTTTTTAATGACGGTTATAATTAATATAAAATTATAGCTTTAGAACTATTACCTATAGTTGGAAAATATGAAATTTATATTAAAAACTTAATTTTAGTTGATAGGCATTCAATTGATAAACTCTTGCGACTATGAAAACTATTACTAAACTTGAAATTCTTATCACCAGTTGTTTAGACTTATAATAAAACCAACCCAAAAACCAATATTTTGGACAATTTTGTTGCAAGAGGATCTACTATTTCGTTTTTCAATAAATCAGAGTGAAATATTTAATGAAAAATATAACTATGATCAAAATCTATGATAAATTATTGATAACCTATATTTCAATAAATGTAATTAAGTATTTTTATTATAGCAGTTTTTAGAAAAACCCCAAAAATTTAGCTTCATATAGGTTTCACGGTGGCTTTAAATTTACATGGAGGCTTTGAAAAATTTTTCAGAAAACAAAAGAAATAAAATCTTATTAATAATTATTTCTTTTAAGAATGCAAAGAAGTGTATTAAATCGTTTTCTTTTCTCTATACTATAAACCCGTATGAATTTTGTTAAATATTTTTAATATTGCTAAACACTGATAAATATTTTTGAAGAAAGGAACTTTTTACTTTTAGACCAGATCTTTTATATATTCTGAGTTTGAGCATCTAAAACTTATATAATGAAAAAATTTAGAGAGCAGTTTACAGCCTTGTGAATAGATTCTTCATCTATCTCTCTGATAGTAGTACCATAAGATAGCCATTAATCTATGACAATTATTGTACCAGGATAAATGTTTTTCTAATATTATACACTATTGTTTTATCATTATTATTAGCGACAGATACAATAAAAAAACTTTTTAAATCCCCTCTTTATACCAATTACAAACTATTTTCTATTAATTACATGCCTCCTGTTGTATTTCGTTTCGAAAAATATATTTTCGTCTATTTCAACAATTTTTCTGCTTCCATCAGGGTTAAAACCACCTAATTTCTCATTATTCTTAGCCATGTGATCCCAAATTTTTCTGTTACTAGATCTGCTTATAGTCTTTCTATGACAACCAAGTTCATGTTTCAATATCATTAAATGAATCGCCTTTCAGATATTTGTAAATAATATTGAATATAAATTCAAACTTTTGATGTTCCATAAAAAAAAACTATCTTTTCTAAGGTAAATAGACACCTGACAAGGTTTCTTGCAATTCCAAATAATGGTTATTATTAATATCATTTTTTGTATTTAGTATATTAAAAATATCACATTTCTGTGAATTTCTAATTATACCACAACAAGCTAAAAATAAATTTTGAAGCTCTTTGGTAGTAAAAAATGTGCATATATATTTTTCAGTAAAGTCAAATACCATTTTCTTATCAACGGAATACAACATTTTTTCAACTATTATCTGTTTTTTAGAATTTCTGCCAGTATAAGGGGCCTTAAAATTTTTCAAATCCAGTATGTCCATTGAAATCTGCAATGAAATAGACATGACCCTAAATTTAAAATTTAGTTTGTTGATTTAAAGCATTTCTAATAATAAAAAAAGACAATTATTTATAATAAAAGATGTGTTATGTTGACACGTGGAGAAAAAATTAAATTAAAAAATTGAATTGATTATCAGCATATATTCTATACTCTAAACCTAAACAAGAGAATCTTTAATTTGAGAAAATAGATTTTTCCTTCAATTTAAAATTTAAAAAGTATAAATGACTGTAAAATGAAGTCACAAGAAAAATTAATGTTAGAAGATTTAATAGGTATGCAAATAAAGTTAAGTGCACATCAATTCTATTGATAATACACAATTTTAAGAATAATTTAGTAAAATTTGAGAACTCTACAAGGAATTTTAAAAGAATATAGAAATCTTGTAAATTATCTGTTTACAAAAAGTAAATATCGTTTTAAAAAATAGAAAGTTGATGAACCGTAAAAATAATATAAATAAATAATTAGTAAAAATAAAATAAGGATTTTATTGAAAAATTATTGGGCGCTAAAAAAAAAATTTACTTGTTATAGGTCATAACATGTACGGAAATTTGATTTTTTGTTGAGTATAATAAAATTGGAGAGAAGAAAATAATAAACAGATATTCTAAAAATTTACTAAAACGACATTATTTTTGTTATTTAAATTTGATCACATAATTTAAACTTTAGTACATCTAGTGTAAGTTAAAGAATATGAAAAATTACTATGAAAAATGAAACCCTTTATGATATGCTTGGAACAAAAAAAAGGATTTTTTTTGTCAAAAAATATTTTAAGATAATATTTTGTGACAAATACCTTTGAAATAGTGTATATAGACTTATACACATGCATATAATCTGTGAAAAATAAATTGATAAATTGACGTTTATGGATACTATTTTCTGATTACAATAATTTTTGATGAAAATAAAAAGTTTTAATAATGGAGAAAAGTATGCCGTGATTCTTAAAATATTTTAATATATTCATTTCAAAAAAGATCATATATAAATTGTTTGATTTAAGAAAAAAGTATGCCGTGATTCTTAAAATATTTTAATATATTCATTTCAAAAAAGATCATATATAAATTGTTTGATTTAAGAAAAAAGTATGCCGTGATTCTCAAAATATGTTAATATATTCATTTCAAAAAAGATCATATATAAATTGAATGATTTAAGAAAAAGGTATGCCGTGATTCTCAAAAGATTTTAATATATTCATTTCAAAAAATATCATATATAAATTGTTTGATTTAGGAAAAAGTATGCCGTGATTCTCAAAAGATTTTAATAAATTCATTTCAAAAAAGATCATGTATAAATTTTTGATTTAGGAAAAATTTAGTATTTTTTTTAGTATATCAAATAAGTATGAATCAGCTAGACTTATTTATAAAATATGGTGATATTTTCTACATGGATAGTGAAAATGTTGATTAATTAATGAGAGAGACACTATTTAGATAAAATTAATAAGCATTTGATTTTTATTTTACTTTTTTAGACAAAAAAAGGGAAATTAAGTAAAGGTGAACTAATTAAAGATTTTTAAGTTTATAACCCATATTCTACTGATATTATTAATTTAATTTATGAATTGTAAGTTTAAAAACCAATGAATCTAGAAGTTAAAATAAGTAAATTTTAAAGGATGAGATTTTCTAGAGTAAATGTTACACCTTTCATATTAAAATACTATTAATTAACTAAATTCAGTTCAATTGAAAAATACAATGAAAAGGAAATAGTAAACTAAATGAAGAATTTGTATTTTGAACAAATAGTTATGTCAACATAAAAAAACCCTACTTAAAGTTAATCTATTTCGATTGATTGGTCAATAAATATAATATTAAAATATTCATGCATATTTTAAGTTTAATAACGTTAAGAATCTTATTGTAAATGTGCCGCTTATGTATAATGGAAATATACCATATCAGTTTATCTGAAAATATTCAAAGTATAGTGTTAAGTCTTACCATAATAATTATGGGTTGAAAGAAATTGGAATGATGATAAAACTTATTTATTCTCATTTGATATTGGATTTTTAAAAAATAATTAAGTTTAAATATATTTAGTAGTAAACTTGATTGATAAAATTCATATAATAATTTGGAAATATTCAACTAAAAAATTCATTATTGAAAAGGTTCAATAAGCTAAATCTTATATGATTAGGTATCAGAGGTGAATTTAAGGAAGCAGGACGTTTTAGCCCTAAAAGTTTTTGTTCGGGCGGATTTTTATAAAAATCAAAACCCTTAAAACTAAACCTGTAACATATTTTAAATATAGAAAATCATAAAAAAATTAATAAAAGTTAATCCAAATTCTAAATAGTGTAAAATTTTTAAATTTAAACAAAATATATTATAATTAATTCGTCATAAAATAATTGGCAATTTATCTGAGATAATCGATAATTTTTCGATCTCTGGAAGTCTGTAAGATTATTAAAATGTCCTTCGTAGAATTTTTCTTAGTCAATACTTCTGGCGCCAAAATTTCCGGCTTTTAAAAATAACGCACCGATATTTTAGAATTGTTTGATAAAAATATCAACTTCTAGGAAGGTTAAAGTTTGCTGATACAGACTTATGATAGTTTCATGTAAAAAAAAGTATATATATTTATAAATAACAACAAGATCAACTTTTTTTGTGTTAAAATTATCCTAATTAAAGACAATCCAGATTAAATAAACCGTCAATTTTTTTTTTAATTGTGACCGAAAATCATCTTTTTATACGTTAAAATTACGTTTTTTAAAAATTATACGAATTTATTTTTACGAAAATTTTGTCATGCCAATGGTAAGAAAAAATAACAACACAAAAAAAATAAAATGGCATACTTTAGCTTAAAAATTTCTAATTTTTTTAAATTAAAGGAAAAAAATCCCACCTACACTCAATCAAAATTGGCAAAAAAATTTTAGATGTCAATATGGTGTGTAAATTCTATTTTAAAAAACAAGGTTCAAATCATAGCAAGTCATAATGATATGCTAAACAAGACCTGGACAAAGTACGGACCGCTATTAGTTTTTGTGCGGCCCGTTCACACATTGGCGAAAAAAAAATAAGAAATATATTTATATTTTTTTACCGAATGGTTTATCAAGGCATACTGTGTAAAAATTTGAATATTTTTTACAAGTTTTTTGTTTTTTTTAAATACAGTTCTCACAACGTAAATTAGTGATAAAGTATAGTAAAAAAATGTTTTTGCTTAAAATTTAAAATTCAATTCATTAGTCAGTAATTACCTAATTGCAGCTCGTTTCAGATTATTATTCGTGTAAAAAAATTGTTTATAGTGAAATTAAAATTTATTGAATTCTTCTGAAAAATAAATAGAAAAGGAAAAATTGATCAGGAGTGCCGTGTTTTAAATAAAGAGTGGAAAACTAAATATTTTTTTACAGAATTTAAAAATAAAGCTATGTATTTTTTGTCAGGAAAGTCTAGCAATCTTTAAAGAATATAATATTAAGGGACATTTCACTACTAAACTTTCTGCATATGGATCCGACTTAACTCCTACAGCCAGGCGCACTGCTGCCAAGCTAGCCGTGAATATATCTCGAAAAGGAAATACTTTCGTACGACAAAATGCAGAACAAGAAGCTGCTACAAAGGTTAGTTTTATTATTGCTCAAAAAATTGCAAAAAACAATAAACCATTTTCGGATGGAGAATATATTAAAGAGTTAATGATTGCAGCAATTTGTATCATTTGTCCTGAAATTAAAAAGAAATTTGAGACTGTCAACTTATCACGACGAACCATAACTTGACGAATTGAATGTATCAACGATTATTTAAATCATCAACTATTGGATTTTTTACAATCATCAATATGCTGCTCGATTGCTCTTGATGAGAGCACTGATCAAAAAGATATTGCTTATTTAGTAATTTTCATCCATTCATTTAACGCTAATTTTAAAATTGTTGTAGAACTATTGACAATGGAGTCATTGAACGGCCAGACAACTGGAGCTGATATCTTCAAAAAAGTTAAAAACAGCTTAGCAAAATATAACTAGTCGTGGAATAAAATTTTAAGTGTTACAACTGATGGAGCGTTAAGCTTAACAGGCCCAAACATTGGAATATTAAAGAGAATCCAGGACAAAGTTCAGGAATGTCATCCAAATCACCATATTATACCAATACACTATATTATTCACCAGCAGATTTTGTACAAAAATGTGCTAAAAATGGAACATGTTACAGTTACAATAATTAAAATAATTAATCATATTCGAGCAAAGGGTCTTAATCGTAGAAAATTTATTAGTTTTCTCCAAGAGATAGAATCGGAATATGCAGACGTTTTCTACCATAGTTAAATCCTTTGGTTAAGCTTGGGTAAGGTCCTGATTCGAGTATGGAACCTTTAAGATGATAAAATTACTTTCTTGGAAATGAAAAATAATAACGATTTCCCACAATCGACAGATTCCGATCGGCTTTTAGATTTTGCATTTACTCTCGGTATTATCACACACATCAATATATTTAATACCTCATTGCAAGGAAACAATTTGTACGCTCACAATATGGTAGTTCACCTTAATTCATTCCAATTAAAGTACCGGTTTTTTTCTCAGCATCTATCAAACAGAAATTTGGATCACTTTTCAGCTTAAAAAACCATTACTTACATACCTTAGAAAAAAATTTAATTATTACAGTTGCACCGTAAGAGTTTTAAATGAAGAATTCAATCGGAGATTCTGTGTTTTTTTTATAAACTTGAAAAAAGTTTGTCAATAATTAGGAATCTATTTTGTGTTAAAATTGATAGCGTTCCAAGTAGCCTTCAGTTACAAATTATTGATTTGCAATGTTATCCTGCACTTAAAGAATTACATCGTGGATTAGATGTTTGTAAATTTTATTGTTCATTTGATTCGGAAAAGTACGCAAACATTCGAGATTTCGCCTGTT
>CAKKLC010007991.1:48108-66169 GCA_918559645.1 Ceratonova shasta | reverse complement strand
AATGTTTCATAATTCCTGTTCCAAACCGAAATACACACACCATTTTGGAGGTGTTGGAAAGGTTTATTTTACCTGGAAGTTTGGTGGTTACTAATGGGTGGAGGGCATACGGGAGTGCAGTAGACAAGTCAGGCATGGACCTTGAACATTCTACTGTTAACCACACCCTAAATTTTGTGGATCCTAATGACACTATGGTTCATACTCAAAACATTGAGGGTTTGTGGTCCAGATCAAAATATTTTCTGGGTAGGAAAAGGAGGATGAGCAAAGAACAAAGGTCTTCTCTCCTTATTCAATTTTTATGGTAATATAAGATTCCTAAGAGAGAAAGAATTAATTCTCTAATAATATTATTTAATTAGAATAAATTCTAATCTTTTTTATATTATAAATGTTTTAATTAATCATAAATAAATCATAAATGTTTTAATCAATCAAAAATATAAAAAATGTTACTAAAAAATAAATTAAAAATTGAAAAAAATTTTACTCAAAAAAAATTTTGTTTTTGGGAAAAATTTCAAACACGGCCTTTTTTACCCATGTACCCAATCTTCTTCTAAAATTCTAATAAAATCTGTTGGGTGACTTAATAAATAAATTAATTAAAAAAAGTTATGTTTTAAATAAAATGAATATGAATAGAAAATTAACTTTTAAAAAAATCTTGTTACTGATAGTTGATTCATAATCAAATATCTATAATGATACACAAGAAATACGATAGAAACATTATTTGCCATAAATGAATGATAGTTAGTAATTTTAAAAAAATCAATACAAATATATAACTTTAGTCAAATACGATAAAAACGGTAGAATAGATTACATTTGATTTATTATATAGGTCACTTGCTGTTTTTTTTTATATTTTGCAACATAATTAAATGCACCAATCTTAAGAATTTTCCTCCAAAAATTAAAGTATAGAAATTTGTGATAAAAATAATTGAGAAACATTTTTAGTGATTTAAAAATGTATGTTAAAAAAATATTATTGTAAATTTTATTCCTACTCTGAATCAAACATGTTAATTTCTGTATTCTTATAACCAACCAAAATATCAAATAAAAAAAATTATTTATATTTCAAAAGGGGAGTATCATATCTATATATATATATAAATTTATATATGCAAAATTTTAATATATTTCGGACTGATTTTTTACTTTTCTGAACATACAATATTTTTCAAATATTATAAGTTTTTTTGGTTTATTTATTAAATAAAACTCTTAATGAATTTTATGATGATATTAACATATTAAGAACAAATAAAATGGTTTCTTTAATGAAGTACAGTAATCTCGACCTTCAGTGCACACTTTTTTAAGTACGCATTTCGGTTTAGAGCGCAGGTGATACTAAAAAATTTCATGTTCAACATTTATAGAATTTTACTTGATTATTTAAAAAAATATTATACTATTAATTAAATTTTTGGTTTTGCTGCATTCTTTTAAATTTCCTCATGTCAAATTTTTAAAGCAACAAACATCTGTTTTTCGTAAGCAGTTTTTAGATCGTCGTAATATAAATGAGACTTAAAAATTAGAGAAGGATGCAATATTTCTGTCTCAAGAGATAAAAATGTGAAAAGACTTGTTGTAAATCGATTGAGGAAGCTTTACTATCTTGTAAATCCCTAAAATAATTTATTCGCTTCTTCTCCACTAGCAGATTCTTCTTCTTTGCACTTATTGTTATTTATTTTATTAAAAAGATCATTAATATCATCTTTAAAATATTCTATATACTCAGTTGATGTCAAATTGTCGACATGTATATACTCTTTAAGGTCATTTACATAAATAAGAGACATTTTATTTATAATATTTAATATTTCTTCTTCATTGTTACTTTCTTCTACAAATTTCGTATCATTAAAATACTGAATGCTTAAATCTGCTTTTCTTAAACAATTTTTTATAAAAATAGGCAAGATTCTTTCCCAAGCTTCTTTAATATACATTTCTGCATCAATTATGTGAGCAGGATTACAGTAATTGACTCTAGGAGAACCTCATCTAAGAAGAGTAGCTTGCTTTTGCAGTATTTCTTTTTTAATATCAGAAATATCATAAAATCACAGAACCTCTGGTAGATATAGAAATTTTTACCAGAATTTTAAACAATTAATTATTCCTTGATCACATGATTGTTTCCAGCTAGTGTAGTTTTGTGAAAAAAACTAAAATAAAATGCCATTTTGTTTCAAAACTTTTAAAATGTACTGATGTATTGTCTATTAATAATAATACAGGTCTTTCCGTATGTTTTCTTACTTCTGGAACAAATACCGTATCAAACCATATCTGACAGGAAGCTTTATCCATCCGAGCTTTTCCTTGAGAGCAATAAAGATCTGCCCACTTTTTTTCAATACAGCATGCAGGGTTTTTTCTTTTCCCAAGCATTAGGCAAGGAATTTTATTAGAACCATCGGGGTTAGCACAAATAACTAAAGTCAATCGATCTTTTGACTTTTTTTTCCTCGGACAGTCGCACCATCTTCATTTGGCATTAGTAATGAGTATCTTGGTAAAATGAGATAAAACAATCCTGTCTTGTCCATACTATAGATACAAGCAGGTGGATACTTTTTTTATAATTTTGTATAAATTTTTTAATTTTTTTAGTAACTGTGGACCTGCTTTATCGACTTCAGCTCCTTGTCCCATAAAAGAACTGATTAATCTCCTTTGTGCATTCTAAGTTTTTCAAACAATCCCATGAAGCTTTGGAATCACTTTTATCAATATTAATTGATTCCACAATTTTAACTGCTTTAGTAATAACTATAGTTGGAGGAAGCTCCAGCTTTGAACGTCTCATTACATCCATCCATGAAAAGAGCTCATCTTATAAAACAGGAAATCGTTTATGATTGACACGGAACGAAGAAATTCTTATAGAATCAGGAACGGTATCTTTTCTTTTTAGTATTTCTTCCTTATGATTCCATAACTTTCTTGTCACACTTTCACTTACAGAGTACTCTCTTTCAATTGCTCTTTTACTAGGTGCATTAACTTTTTGTAACTTAAGGATAATAGCCAACCTTTGGCTATCATTTAAGCGCTTAATCTGTGAAATTTGCTGCATTTAAGAAACAATATTAGTATAGAAAAGACTAAGTACGCAATCTCTGTTATTGGCGCACAAAGCCGCTACGTTCAAGTTTCGCACTTAAGCCCAAGATTACTGTTTATGAATTGGTAATATATGATATTTCTAATGGAAAAACAAAAAGAAAATAATGGAAGATTATTAATCAAATAAATTTAATATTATTATAGAAGTAAAAAAGCACATTTATATATCAATTTATTTTCTCAAATTTTTTTTTAACATTAAGCAGTATATAGTCTTTCAAATTAGAAGAAAATATATTTTCAGTATACCTGAAAATTTAGAATAAAATAATAAATATTGTCACTAACAATTTAGTCTAATATATTTTAATAGTACAGTTGACAACCTAAAATATTGATAAATATTAAACAAGATCATATAAATTATGCTAGAAATAGATTG
This sequence comes from Ceratonova shasta, assembly GCA_918559645.1. NCBI lineage: Eukaryota > Metazoa > Cnidaria > Myxozoa > Bivalvulida > Ceratomyxidae > Ceratonova > Ceratonova shasta. Next base: position 62,628 of record CAKKLC010007991.1, on the reverse strand, counting down.
ATTCTGATCCCCGGTTTAAATATGTAAAGAGATATTAAAATATTATTTTCATAGTAACAAACTAGATAGAATAGTACTTTGAATAATTTATAGCAAAAATGTCTGATTTTGCTTGATATTAATCAAGGGGATTGTGAACCTTTTTTAAAAATGATATAAAACTTAAAAAGTGGTTCAGAATTTTACTATTTCAGGTAAAGAATAGTATTATATTTATTAATTTTAAATCTTATAGTTATAGCTTCAATCTATATAAGAGAGAGTAGGATTTACTTCTGACACCTTAGAAAACGTGTAGATCAATCAAATAATTATTTTTGAAGTTCTAAAAAAATATTTATCAAACTGAGCAAGGATTACCAATTTTTTACACTAACTTTATAGATCTATTAATTGAGTTAATATATTTTAAATTTCGATCCTAAGTTTCGTGTTTCAATAAACTATATCTGTTATGGTATCATTTTTTGAAAGATAAATGTACTATAATTATAGGATGTAATTCTAATCGTGCCATCATTGTAAAAATTGCATTTCAAATATCTAAAATTCAACATTACTAGGTTTAATCAAACCTATTTTCAAAAAGATTTATTTCTTTTGTCTTACATAAGAAACCTATAAGGACATTTAGTTAAAAAAATATTTTTCTCGGCTTTCATTTATTGATTAATTAAGTATGAAAAGTAAAAAGATGACTTGTAAAATAAAAATTAGAATTTATTCTATGAATTTGATAACTAGTTAGGAAAAAAAGTGTTAAAAATATTACTTGGCACAGTATATTTTCAAAATAATTAAAATTATACTCACTTAAAAAAAAATTTTCAAATACATCATCTAAAAAAAACTAAAAATGTTTATTTGTGATATTTGAAATCATGAATTTGCTACAAAATTATGATATTTTTAATAAAAAATAGTTTCTAGATATTTAAAAAAACTTGATTTTCACTTTAAGAAACCTTTTTAGTTCATACTTGATTTATTAGTAGGACCACAACATTCTGAGCAACGAGGATTACCGCGCAATTTCACGGATTTGATTTTTTACTTTAATAAAATTTTGTGTTACCGTTAGAATGTTTATTAAAAAGAGCAATAATTTGTCAAAAAAAATCAGAAAGAAGTCGCGTTTTGGAGTTAAGGATGATTTATTTTATAAAGATGGCTGGATTTTGTTTTGCAAAGTATGTAACAGATCAGTTAGCCATTAAACAAAAAAAAAACAATAAATGATCATTTAAACATCAAATACACACAAGAAATTTACTAAAATTTAATTAATAGAAGCAAAATGGCAATACTAATACACAAATGTCTATTATAGGAACGATTCAAAAGATTAATAAATCACAAGAATATAGCAAAAATCTGCAATTTTTTCTTTTAGAAATGCTGGAAAATATAATATTCCAGTAGAAAAAATACAAAATCCTGCCATAAAGGGATTTTTAGAAAAATACATACAAGGCGCAGGATTTATTACTGGTTCAAACTGGTTTAGAGAAAAATACTTACCAGAAGTAATTTCTTCTATGTAAGTTAAACTAATTAATATTTTTAATAAGGATTCCTTTATAACAATTATAGCAGATGAATCTACAGTAATTATGAATAGGCTGATACTAAATATTTTATTTTAAAAATTAGGCTGATTTGAATAATCTGACGAAGTTGAACAAATAAGCTTATATAGCGCAAACCATTATCAAAGAAAAAATCAACTGAGCTAAAATTTTAGAAGCTTTAAATCAATGCTGCTCCAATTACAATTTTGACTTTTCAAAATTTTTTTTGTTTGTAACTGATGGAGCGAGTTGTTTTGAAAAGGCTAGGAATAACATTTTATCTAAATTTTGGACAAATATCTGTCATTTAAATTTTTTGGTACATAAATTGGCATTAGCAGGAACTTTAATCCGACTGAGTTTGCCAGTAATTGATAGGTTTGTTTATTTGATGAAATCAATCATTGTAAAAGCTCCAGGAAGGATAAATAGATATATTAGATGTTTAAGTGCTATTGGTATTCAAAATCCGTCTTTTCCACCAGAACCAGTTATAACAAGATGGAATTCTTGGTTTTATGCTATAAAATATCATAATTTTTATTTTAAGTTTTATGCTAAGTTTATCAAAAAGGAGTTGGATGAAGAAATTGAAACAAAAGAGTAGCAGATCTAAATATTCTATTTAAGGATAAAAATTTAGAAGCACAAATCAATTTGGTGGCAAAAAATTGTACTAATTTTGTAAATTTAATTGAAAAATGGCAAAGTAGGACTATTTGCATTACATCAATCTTTAATGAGCTTTATAATTTAATTGCCTAATTTGATTTTATTTCTTTGCAAATTTAAGAAAACGTAGTCTTAAATGCATTTACAAACGCAATAATGAGCTAAATTCCTATTCAACTTAAAAAAAAACAGCCAGCAATTGATTTACTTAAAATTATAAGATTATTAGACCCGTACCAACAAATCGCTAAAACTACAAATTTTTTAAAAGTCAAAACTTTTTTAAACTTTCCTTATACGATTAAAAAGGAGGTGTGGAAGTATTCTATTTTTTAAATTGAAAAAAAAAATACTTGTGCAATCCTTCTGACTTTTAGAGTTCTATTAAATTAAAGCTGCAACCGCTCTTGCAACATGCAATAAAACTCTAATTTTTGCCAATAAATAGCATTGAAGTTGAACGATCGTTTAGTCATTTAAAAAACTATTAACGCCACTCAGAAACAGCTTACTTTCAGAAAAAAATGATGGCCTTATGAAGCTAAAATCTAACCAATAAAACTTTTTTATTTCTCTAATATATCTTTCTGATTTTACTAAATCATTATAAAGACTTATTTGAGGGATATCTAAATTTTATCGCTTAATCTTGTGAGCCTTGTTTATTAGGTTTAAAAATAATAAATTACAAGAAATAACATTATTTGCATTCAATCGACAAAAAATAACTTTAGTCTCATATGTTATAAATATTAAAGTTTTATCAACTAAATATAACTTTGTATAAATCAAAATGAAATTGAATATATAAAAAGATCTTATTGATTTCCAAGTTTAGATAATGGGAGGTTCAAAAAGTCTAAAAACTAAGAATACAAACAACTATTTAACCAATACATAGATAATTTATATAAACATTTGACGGTTTTATATCAAGACACTAGAAAATAATATCATAATTTGTACATCTATAGTTATAATCTAACACAATAAATATACAAATCTTAATATAACTAATCTTTTTTATGTTTCTATGTAGATTTATTTTATTCAAGTTGTTATTATGAGTTTTAGTATCGTCTTTAATTTTTATGCTTAATGAAGCTTATATAACGATCAAAACAATGTTACTATGTTTTTTTTATTAAATACATTAATGTATGAAAAAAATGTTTATTGAATTAAATTAGCTTATTATAATGATATTTTGAAAAGAAGTATTATTTATCTGAAGTAATAAGAAATCGATTTTGAGCCTGCAATCATCTAAATTGAACAATACTATTTTAATAAATAATTTTATAGTAGAATATACACAAGTTATTGTATTCTATTAGAATTATATAGAGGTGTAATTAAGATAAATTATTATGAATAATCAACCTCATATTCACATGTTTAACACCTTTATATTCATAATAATAACAACAAAATTTTTTTTGATATTCTATAATACAATAAAAATAAGAAAAATTCTAGGTAAATGCATAATTTAACATGGTTTGGAAAATTTTTGAAAAATAGTGGTTCTTATAATTAAAAAACAAATAATTAACAGTTTCAGAATCCTTTCATAATTATCTTTTCTTGGATGAAATCACGACAATGAATTTTTTAGCAAGTGAAAAGTTAATAAAAAATGAACAATTGTGTGAACGGTGGATCGATCAAGCTAATTTTTCTTTTGTTTTTGATAAAAAATGTGTTGAATTCACCCTTGCGTCTATAAAAGGCCATGAACTTTTACTTGCTGTTTAAGAAAATATAATTTTTTCAGTGAAAGTAGATTGCCTCTCAAAAAAATTTTAAAAATTTGAGTTCTTTTAAATTTTTGGATTTTGCTTATGAGCTATCTATTCATTTAGTTTGTTAAACCTTATGCCGACATATTTGCAACAATAGTGTTAAAATTTTAGGAATACGTACAAATGGAATTCTAAAATTAGTTGTAATTCACGAAAATTTATTTTATAGAACAAAATATAACCTATCTTAAATCAACAGTGTTTTATAGCTAGTATAGAGATAAATACAAGAAATCTATTCATAGTCATAGTCTTAGTAGAAAATAGAAATACCGAAAATATAATATCATTTCTTCAGGACTAAATTTTGGCTAAATCTACAGTAGTTATCAATTAAAGGTGAGCCTATTGGACAACCGTGAGAAATTTTTATGTAATTAACCTTCATAAAATTAATTTTGTAGTACCTAACAAAAGAAAATTACACATACATAATATCAAAGTCTTTAGTCAAGATCTAAATATTTTATTCGTAATAAGCACGGAATTTTAACATAAAGTAAAACTGATTATTTAAATTCAATTTATGTGGGAATATTCCATATTCAAGCGTAAAAGGATCAATGTTCTATTAGTTACATTGAAACATGATGAGTAAATGATAGTTAAAGCTATAATCCTTTACATTTTTTATAAAATTTTTAAAAATACTTGAATTTTTTCATTAAAAAAATTTTTAATCAATTTTTATGAAAAAGAAAGAAATGTTATAATTTTTAAATACAAAATATAAACTTTTTAACAACATTTATTGCTTTCAAAACTAAATATCAAAAAACAGCATTTTTTTTTTAAAAAAACTTTGAAAATAAACAAATTTTGGAGCAGGACTTGAATAAAAAAAACCAATTAAATTTTAATTAAATTTATGATTGCTTCATATAAATTAATTCTGTTGTTAAATTTAAAACATAATTCTTTCAAAAAATCAGCTCCATTTGTAGTTAATACTCCCTTTCTTGATTTAATCTCTCACTTGATACAATTATTTACTGATTCAACTGCTTGAGTATTTGATCCTGTAGAAGAAATAAAGGAGTATTTATGACACACTGTGTCATAAATATAAGAAAAATAAGAAAGTTTTCAAGTAGGAATCATGTTTGTCAGTCCAAATAATTGAATTTGCAGCTATCTGTAAACAAATTATTGTAACAATGTATTCTGCTGTTTATTTTCAATAACAGTAGCAAAAATTCTTGTCACATTATTATTGATAACTTTAGCAATAACTAAAGCATCTGTTTTGTTTTCGGGTGATCTACCTTGGTGACTTTTACATTTGTAGTTTAACATGGTTTCGTAACATTTCTACAAGTAAAACAGGTTCACCAAGCTCATTACCACTAAAATTTTGAACAGGCATCAAGTCTTTAAGCATTTTTAATATTTTTTTAATTGTTACATAGTCAAGATCCAATGATGCCTTAATGCTAGATTTGCTTTGTCTTGTTGAATACTTAAGAATGAATTGAAGTATTGTACAAATAATAATGTGGTATTGTTGAAAGAAAGAGCAGTATCGCAAAGAATAATATTTTTCATAATTTTTACAAGTAGGAGTACAACATCTTCAAACAAAGTTGTCAATGTTGCGTAAATATTTTCTAAATTTACACGGATTAATGTAGAGTTGACAATTGTATTCTTTTTTCAAAAAACGATTTTAAAAACAAAAGTCGATTGATTCTCTTTGATTCATTCGGATAATACTTTCCTCAAATTGGTTTTGGTGTCATCATGGATTCTAAATGTATAAATTTTTTAAAAAATAAAAAAAATTTTTGGTAAAAATCGGGTAAAAAAAAGACTTGATCGAAAAACGGGGCAAAAATAGACTTGATCCTAAATTTTAGTTTTCCAAGCAAAAAACCTTGTATTTTCTCTTTTAAATACCCCTTACGTCAATTATTTTTTTATTTACAATGTATGGAATATGACTTTTAAAAGCAGGTTTAAAATAAAAAATCTTTTAGACTAATTTAATATAAATTTGTGAATACTTTATTAGATTATTTTTAAATATGCGAATGATTATTCATATTAGGAATAAAAGTTCTGGTAGATCAACACTGCCACAAATCAAGGTTTAAAATGTATTTTCTCTTAAAAACAATATTAAAGTAATAAATTTGTATGCTAAATATTCAGACCTTAAATAAATATGTTTAGTTACAAAGAAAACATTGATAAAAATTACATAGGGTTATTAGAATGATATTATTTAAAAACTCAATAAAATATGGCATGTAATACCAAAAATCAATTTCTAGATATATAATTTTTGTATTTTATAGATAATATAATTCTATTTTCCTTTCACAACATTTTTTAACTAATCTGAATTTATTTGGAAGTAAAACCATAAGAAAAATTTGTTTAACAAAAATTTTAATTTAATTAAAATTTATTTGGTGATGCTTTTTTTAGCTGTTAAAGATTTTCGCGCTTTTTAACTGATTAAAAATCATGAGTAAATGTGGGTTATTCGTCGTTTTGTATAAATTATCAGTTTATTGATAAAGTTTCAAATTTTAATCTTTTTTAGTTTTGTATTTCCTGAAGAAACTAAACATTCAGAGTACTAAATTTTCAACAATTTACTTTTCCCATAAAAATTTTTTAGATAAAGTGAATTTTTTTTACCGAAAAGCAAAAACCAAAAAAAAAACACTTTCCTTATAAAAAAACAAAAAAATAAAAAAATTTGTTCTTTTTCTGCACCTAATAATCTGTTATTTTGTTTTTTCCCCTAGATTCAATTCTTTTCGATGCCATTGTATCAATTAATTTATAAATCAAAAGAAGACACTCTTAATCCCACACACAACAAAACTTTATGAGCATATTAAGGTAGTTTTTTGCTTCTTCCGTATCAAAAATATAATCTTTTTTGTGCTTCTGATTCTTTTTCTGATTTAATATCAGCAACGTGTTGAGATTTTAGCATCACAATATAGCATTCATTATCATAAATAAAAGAATTATTTTCACTTTCATTAAAATTGATTCCTCCATTCAGTGGCGATTGTTAAATGTTTATAACATCTTTTTTGCTTTTTAATTGATTTTGAAAGTTATTTTAGCTTTCTTGAAACAGTTTATAATTTTAATAGTTGTCACTTCATTACATGATTAATTAATAATAGGAACGCTATCAGATAAATTAAATTTTTGCAGAACCTTTTTTATGTCAATATTGCTAAAAGATTTGCCAACAATAATATGAAAGGGTGCATTATCAACTATCATCGCAATCGTCCTGTTTTTACTTAACAAGTTTTAATTTAATGATTTCAAGCACTCTTCTAAAATAGTTCTGCACATCTATGATTTCAAAGAATTTTTGTCAATTATTGAATTCGATTTTAGATGAATACTTTTTAACCAACGTGGTTTTTTTTGCCTTTTCTATTATGACATGAGGCAATTTTTGAACTGTTGAACTTGCCGCAAATAATAAAGTGATACTTTATTTAGGAAACTTGCCTGATATTTTATCTTCAGAGATATTTTTAATGTTCTTTTTGTAGGACATTTAAATTCATGATCCGTCTTATCTGGGTTAAAAATGTCTTTTGAATCATAATTTGAAAGTTTTTTTACTGTATTTCTCCCAATTTTCAAAAATTAAATTATTATCAACAGTTGCTCTTCTCCTGATACAATTCTATTTTTTATTTTAAATTAGTGTTTAAACCTGTTGACCATGTACTTAAACATCCAAAATTTATAAAATCGAACTTTTTGGAAAAATCCAATTCTACTCTCGTCAAAATTTCATTATTTATTATTTTGTTGGGTTGTCTTTGTTAGAAAAAGAAATCATATAGTTCTGGTTCAAAAGCGTATGTTTTCCTTTTCGATTGTATTTTTTCAGTAACGGCTTTATTTGGCATCATTTAAAAGCTTTTTAATCCTTTCTTGTTGTTTTAAAATTCCGTTTATTGAAACGATCGGCATGTTAAAGTTTTGTGCCAAAAATGTTTGGGAAACCCCACCATTCTATTCATGATATTGAATTACGTTTTATGTTTGTTCAATGTTGTATGATTTTATTTTTCTCTTGTTGTTGTTAATTTTCGGCATTGTCATGCGTTTAAAAATCCTTTTTTCGATAAAAAAATTAATATAGTTTAATATGCTGATTAAATTTTTGTTTTCGTACAAAAAATTAACTGTACTATAAAAAGCTTGATATAAAAATAGGATCTTCTGAATTCAAAAAATTAATTAAATAATTTATAATATATCACTGAAAGTTAGGAACTTTTTATAAAATTACAAAACATACCCTTTATTGGTCTATAATGGCCGTTATTTCAGAATAATATTGTTGCTTTTTACTTTTTTGATATTTTCTAATTGACCATCATTTAAATGTTTATAATTATACTTTTTATTTAAAAATAAACTTGTTCATTTTAACAATTTTTCTTGATCTTTTATACTGTTTTTACTAACAATTTTCTTGTCTTGTTCAAACATCATACACCTGAATGATATTTTAATCAATTGTTAGCTCTTAGGCTATATATTAAAAGGATTTTATATCTATTTATTTGTACATAAATATAAAAATTGTCTTCATGAGTAGTTTTATTTCTTCCTGCAAACTATTCTTTCATTTAACAAAAGTCAACAATTATAGAAAAAGCTTCTAGCAATTGATTTGTTTCATATAAGCCATTCAATCGTCATAACATAATATTTACAAAAATACTCAATATGGTAAGAAGATTTTTGTCTTATATCAACTATGCATTTTTTTTAAATTAAAAAAACTTAATATATTAATACCATATTCAACAAGAAATTTTATTTGTAATGTCTTCAATTTAAAATTCTTTATATTTTAGGAAACGTAAAGAAGTGATTTCAAACATATAATTATGCTCAAGCTGAAATCTTTTAGTTTAAAACAAGTTAAATATGCCAAAAATTCAGATGGTGTTGCATGGATATGTATGACAAACACTGTCTGAAATATAAAAAATACATTTAAATGCGTGAAAACACTTTTTATGAAGATTTTAAAATTCCACTCAATGGTTTGACCAAAATATTGTAGAAATGATAAAATAATACAAATTAGACTTATCTTGGCAAAACTTTCTTGTTCACATGATACCTTGCAGCGTACGTTGTTTTCAAACTTTGTTCATTGTGCAGAAATTATTTTATTCATAATGCTGTTCAAGATGGCAAAAACGGTATAGTCTGGGAAACTGATTAAAGTTTATTCAGACACAAGCTAAAAAATTATGTTGATCGTTACCCTAAAAATATAATTTAGGTATTTTGCATTGCAGATACTGCATATTCTCCAGCCAAGATTTACTTTAAAGTTGTCAAAGATCGATCTAAGAATCTTTTAATTCCAGTAGTTCAGCAAGTTAGCAATCCTGGATTTAATATTCGTAGTGATAGTTCGAGATAATATAATGATTTAGGTAATTTTTGTTAAAAATTTCATGTTAAATCATTCTCAGAATTGTTTTGATTCACTATTACACGCAAATAATCAAACAATTGAATCATTGTGGAATAGAATAAAATTGCTAATAAAACAGAAGAAAGGTTTATTTGGAAGTTCTATACCTGGTTTTTTAGATGAATTTATGTGTAAAAATAATGTTTGTCTTGGAGATTTTTAAGAAATTATTGATTTAATTTAATTTTACTTTTTAAAGGGTGAAAATTTGTGTGTTGATCCAAATACTTTCTATGATATATAATGACCCACATTTCCACTTGTATAGTTTTTCTAGTTTACAATTTCTTTGGTCAAATTTGATACCATGTAGAGTTGTCCTATAACATTTTTTAAAAATGACAAATAATTTGTATGAAAAATCTTATTTTCTTCCATGAAACTTGAATTATTTTTAAAAAAGTTACCTATAACTACTTATTTTTTTTAAACGGAATACTAATCAAAATTATGTGGTATACATAGGCTGGTTATCTGCGAGGTTTTGACGGAGACAGTCCTGGTTTTTCAACGTTGTCTTGTAATACCAGCCAGAACAGATTTGTCCTGGTTTTTACAAATTTCATATTTTTACCCGACAAAAATTATGTAACAGATGTATACAAAATATATTACTTTTTCTTTTAAATCGCTTAAATCTTTATGATTTTATAATAAGTACTTCAAGTGAGAATTTTTATGGTTCCAACGTTTATTACTTCAATAAATTCCTAATTTGATGTAGTAATAATTTATATAAAATGCCATGAAAAAAAATTTTCCTACTTGATTTTTGTAACGGATTTTCGTATTAGAAATATTATGTCCTAAAAGTGCTAAAAATAGTGACCAAATAGGCCATACAATATATTTTGACTTGAAATTTTAATTTAAGTATATAGTAATATAGTATGTAGTTTTAGTTCTGAACGTGATATACAGGTAAAGAAATTGCAAAATAAAGTTTTTTTCATTTCATCAAAAAGGTTAGTAAAGGAGAAAATGAATAACTTAAATTATTCCACAAATAAAAATTTAATAAAATTTCATTTTTAGAAAAATGTCAAAATAGCAGACTACTTGGAGCAATAAATACTTAGATGGAATTTGGATACTTACAGAAAGTATCTGGTGATGACTCAAAAGCTTTTTGTTCTATTTGTTGTTTAAAATTTTCAATCGTTCGTGGCGGTCGCTCTGTAATCGTCGATCACTCAAAAACAAATCGCCATAAGTTTGAAATTAGCGCAAGATCGTTGAGTAAAAAAGTCTCTGATTATTTTAAATCATTAACTGCAAACAATGATGAGCTAATCATAGCTGGAAAAGAAGCTACAAATGTATACCGTACAGCAAGACACAATATGTCTTTTCGCACGTCTTATTGCTCTGCTGGACTTATTAGTACATTGTACGACTCAAAAATTCACCCTTGCTAAAACAAGTCTTGCGGCTTTAGTTTCAAATGTTATTGCTCCTCACATAAACAAACGAATTGACGACAATTTGAACACAGTCAGCTTCATTAAATATGACCGATACTTTAAATCATAAGAACATCAAATTTTTACTCATAATCATTTGATATTTTGATCAAGATATAGGTGTCATCAATAATAAAAAAGATACTGTGTCCATCCCAAATAAGAAATCTGAGACCATTGTGAAGGAATTGTTAAAAGTGGTCGTCGAAAAAAATATCAGTGATAAAATTGTTGCCTTTAGTGCTGATAGTACTAATTTGAATTCCGGTGGTATCGAAAGAAAAGGACAAAATAATGTTTGGCGAAAATTGCAGAAAGAATTAGGCCACTCAATTATATGAAATGGATGTTTTGAACACATTGCACATAATGCACCATCAGCTAGATGTAAAATACTTGATTTAGACATAGAGGCAATAGTAGTAAAAATTTTAAAACATTTAAGCATTCATACAGTACGTTCTCAGCAATTGAGGAAACTTTGCAGCGATTTGAATGAAAAGTACAATCCATTGAAGAGTCATTCCGTTACTAGATTTCTAACTCTTAAGCCAGCGGTCAAAACAGTGATTGAAATGTAAGAATCATTAGAAAAGCATTTTTTATAGTTGAAGAAATGTCCTTCTTTTCTTCGAACAATTTTTAGCAGCAAACAAGGCAAATAATGTTCTTTTTCATATCCAATCAGCTCAAAAATTTTAATGAATGTATTTGATTCAATGAATCTTCTTCAAAAACAGCATTCAAAGCATTTAATAAAATTCAACTACTGAAATTGAAGCTTATAAATCGTCTAAGATGTAGCTTCATACCAACTGGTTCTGTGATAGAGTTTCAGAAATTAAATTAATCGATTCAGAACATTCTCAAGGAAAAGATCGATGAATTTTATGCATATATTATTGACTACATCACGTTAAGAGAAAAATAAATCTATGAATCTTAAGTTTTTGTGTGGACAATATTGAGAAAATGTCAGAATGGGACGATTTTGAAAAGTCATTGAAATATATCGAGGAAAGATTTAAAATGGGTAATAATCAAATAATCAATCGTAATATCATAATTGAAGAATTTCATTTGGCTCATCATTACATTCAAGACAATTTAAAACAGTAGATAGATATAGACGAAGATAAAGTTTGGTCGCAAATCTTTTTGTACTTTCAAAGAAACCTTACAATACTTACAAATATGGAGAAATTAGTTTAATTTGCTTTCACTCTAGCTGGAACCATAAAAGAAGTTGAACAAATATCTTCATTAATGACTCAGATCTGGGATGATCAAAAGAGTAGATTAGAAATTCCAACTTTTGATGCTTTAATTACCATCCAATATAATTCCACAATGAATTGCAATGAGTTCTACAAAATATTATGAACGACTCGGAATTTCTCGAAAAAGTTCATACAAGTGAAAAGTACAATGTAAGTAAAAGCGAAATGTAACAGAAAAGGTCAAATAAACAGTTTATTTGCTGAATTAATAATAAACTTTTTCTATTTGACTGTTTTTTTTCCAGTTTTTTCGATTTTCTAATAGTGTCCCGGTTTTTTACAAAAATCTTCGGGCCAGCCTAGATATACATCAATTATAAGAGTAGTTTGTCCAATATTTTTCATTCAAACAAATAAAAATTCTATTTGAGAAAACCATTTTGAGTTAGTTTCTATATACATCAAAATTAAGACAAGATATGTTTGAATAAGGAGTTTAGTGTTTGTAACAGTAATCTAATAAACAGGGTAAGAATGATACTTTTACATAAAATAAATTTAAAGAAAGTTTAATATCGATATACCAAGAAATTATTCATTTACATTCCATATATAAAATCACTGCAAATTTTTAATAAAATTTTAGGATCCAAATTATACAAAGAAAATGATGATATGTTGAATTTCTTACTTTTAATTCATCAGTATATATACAAAAATAAATGACTTTAAAATGGAAAAACCTGTAGCTTTACATCAAATAAAAACATGGAGTAACTTTATAAAATAAATCTCAGATAGATCGTAGTGTTGAATCTCTCTTAACAATTTGCATTCTTTTTTATTTATTTAGCAATTAAATTAAAACAATATTATTGAATGATTCTGGTTCAAAAAAAAATTTTAGATTTAATTACATAAGACTTATCATACTATGTTATACAATGAAATAACCTTATATGATCTTATTTCAATTTAACAACATTTATTTACTGAATCCATAAACACTATAAAATAATTTAATGTAAATTTATATAAGCACAGTAATCATACTTCCTATTGTTTATACTAAAGTATAAATACAGCTTTTTGTACAACTAAAAGTATATTAAAACTTTACTCTTTTTAAAAATGAAAAACTGTGTAATTTTATATTAAAGGTGTACTTATATACATGGTTCTTGTTAATATTATAAGGTGGGCATTGTAAAACGTATTGACTAAACGATGGATGAGGAATAATTTCCCTTATACACATATCACTGGACTTTACCGGGTAAATAAATCTTGTAAGAAGAAACTTTGATGAAGGGAGAACATAAAAGTTTGTTATATTTTCAATTTTAAAATCACTAATTGTCACATTAACTTCCATAAGTGAGCGCTTGACCATTTTTGTTTCCAATAGTTTTATATTAAAAGGTTCTTCAAATTTAAATCGAAAATACTTTCTTTATAAGCTCTACATGGCTCAAATTGTATCTGGCAATATAAAGTATTAGCTAAAACATACAAAAATATAATTTCCAACATTTTTCTACCGTAATATGTTAACCACCAAAAAATTCAATGTGGTAATCAATTGTTTATTTTACACTAAGTATGTTTTTCGTTAAAATAATCTGGATTACAGGTTTTGATTATTATTATTATTAATTGACAAATTTTTTACTTATATGTAATGTGATAGTTACCGCGTCACATTGTATAATCGGTAAAAAATTAATACGGTGTCTTGCGCAATAGTACTTTTAATGCTAAAATTGCATTTGTTTCTAATTTGATGTTTTCCTTGAATACATTAACTTTATAGTGATGTAATACGTCATGATAAAGAAAATTAATTTTTAAAATAAATATTTTTCAATAATCATTAATTTTACAAGTAAATACAATTATCTTTCGTAAAAGCTCGTAAAAAACTAATCTTTCTACAAAGACTTGACGAAGGTTTGTTATTAAAAACATCACAAAAGATGATAATTTAAAATGAAACTTTGATTTTTAGAGATGTAATAGATTTAAATGATGGATAGATGAGTAAAATTGTGTATTTTTGGAAAAATATTTGAACGAAGAAAAAGAAGAAATAATAAAGTTAGAAATTACTGTAATTTAATAAAACAGTAAACCCTCTGTACTTTTCGTTTTATTGTTTCGTGAAAAAATCCGTAAATTATAGATAAATGAAAAGTATAGAATTTGAAATTTTACTTTTTTATTAAAAACTTCAACATCCCCTCCATTTCCTTGCCTCTTTTCTTGATCTTGTGATCCACTTTTTTAATCATTGTA
>CAKKLC010007991.1:14049-41089 GCA_918559645.1 Ceratonova shasta | reverse complement strand
GCGTAAATTGTACTCCTTCATTACAGCAACAGTGTCATTGCAAATTACACACATAGCTTTGCCATTCTTTGATTGTGATCGCACAAAAAAATTTTTGAATCCCCATTCTTCTTTAAATACGCGGCACTCGTCATCTACTTTTCTTCTTTTTTCGTCCATGGGTAATTTTTTAAATAATGTTTACGTAATAATATCGTTATTATTAGAAGTCGGAAAAATACGATTAAAATTTTCGAAAATGCGGGAATTTTTAGTAAAATTGAATGATATAATTCTAGATTCAAGGTGAAAAATACGTAAATGCTAGCAGATTTCCGTCTTTTTGTTTTCTCTATAACGGAATAAAAGGTGGATTTTTTGGAGGTCAAAATTGGTTATAAATTACCCTATTAAAACAAGCAATTTTTTTGTTGAGGACAAACATTTGTATAAAATTTGAAATATCTTTTAAATTTGGTATTTTTGTATACTTAGAGGCACTTATTTACGAATAAAGCGAATTTCACTTTTTATAATTTCTGTTAAGGCAGAATACTTGTTTAAATTTTTCAACGTCCCTTTAATTTTAATATTTGTGCAAAGCACTTTATTTAATACGTTACAAAAACACCAAATATGGAATTAATGAAAAAATTACGGTAGCGCATATTTTTACAATCTCTAGCTATTATAATCGGACATAAATCTAAAAATTGCAACATATAATGTATTAACTGTAAAAAAATATTGATAATTTCCGGGGACGGCAATACTTTATGAACACTCTCGCAAATTTAAAACAACTATAATTTGATGAAAGTGCTGATCAGCATATCCATCGCAAAGTCAAAGTGCAAAATCTTTTATTTAGTTGAGCGCCTTACTCACTATACCGACTGCCGAAAAAACTTGAAGCCAAACTGTACATTTTTGAGCGTACTACCGTGGTCATTCTAACCGAATGCATCCTTAAAAAGCGAGATAAATACCGACGCGGCATGCTACATTTATGTTTACGCAACTTTTTTAAAGTCTCGCGGGCCGTAGTTTGAACACCTCTGATATAAAGTCTAATTTTGGGAAATTGCATACGAATTAAATATTTATAGCGAAACAATAAGAAAGATAATTTTCAAGACTGTGATTAAAAAGAGTAAGATGATTGTTAAAGTCGAAGAAAGTTAATTTTTTAAATCTAAGTCAATAGAGGTTGGTTTAATAAAGAATCGTGGTACATTTGGGTTAGAGAAAGGGGATCCAAGCTTACATGTCTATTACCATTCTAAATTAGAAACAAACAGACTTTTATCAATTGGTACCAGTATATTAACCCATGATCGAGGTCATATGGTGCTGCTCTAAGACAATTGGTGAATATGAACACCAAACAGTGAATCAATTGATTAATTTTGTGGACCCAAATAACATTCTACTACAAACTCAGCATATTAAAGCTCTTTGGTCTGTTTCTAAAAAATTTGTGCGAAGAAAACAAGCAATAAACTTTGATGCCAACTTTAAGTACCTACAGCAATTTTTATTAAAATTCAAAATTGAATAAAACACAAGGTTACTGAATTTTTTAAATCAATAAAATTTATTTAGTTTGCTTCTTTTTTCTATTGTGTTTTTTTTTTATTTTTATAAGGCGTGAAATTCTCCTTTACCGTATTTCTATCTGAAAATAATTTGAATTAGTTTTAAAATAAAGGTTTAATTAATGCAATCATAACTGTTTTTGTTAATTTAAAAATCATTGAAAATTTGTTTTTAGTAGTAAATTTAAAAAAAAATACAAAATTCTTATTTATTTACATTGTACAATGAATCACTTTTAAATGATTATTCTGATAGTTTTTTATATGTGAACAATCTTACAAAGACTTGAAATTGTCAAAAAGTTAGTTTAAAGAAAAAATTTATTTAAACCTCGACAGTTTATTTTAGTCATTTTCAAAAAAGCTTTATATACTTTTTCCTTATCTGTTTATATTCTAGACTTTTTAATGACAAAAAACTAATTAAAACTAGTTTACAGGATTAATTAATCAATCTGAATCTCGTCACGGAATACTTAAATACAGTAATCACATCTCACAAAAATAATACTCTGGTTTGGAGAGAAAAACAAGTTTTTATATATCATTAAAGTATGTTTTAGAATCCTTAAAGTTGAAAACATGTAATAAAAGATACTTAGTATTATTTAAAAATATTTAAAAATAAAATTTATAATTTTTGGATGCTTTAATTAAGGGTTATATGTTACTATTTGAAATAAAAAAAACTCTTGAATGAAATTTTAAAAATTTTATAAACAAAAATTTATATGTATTTTTATTAATTACATTGACAAGTTTCTTTTTTTCTGAGATTTTGAACTGATACTTATTTTTTGTTATGTAAAAAGATTTTTAAAACTAAAAAGAATTTTTCTACAGGTATTTTTAAGAAACTTTTATAAACAAGTTACCCTGTTTTTGGGTTATAGCCTACGATCTTAGTAGAGTAAAAAAAGTTATTTTTTCGGTCAAAAAGCTCTTTGTAAAAAAATAAGAAAAAAATGAGAAAAGATTATCAATTTTACAACAATATTAATTTTAATTTTTAAAATCTTCATCTTCACTAGCGAAATTGTCTTCATCAATGAAAATATCAACGATTTGTGCTCGAATCATTTGATATTCATCATAAAATTCTCCTTTTATTTCTGCCTCTTCTTCCTCATTTTCATAAAATTGAATTGTTGTCTTTTTAAATCCATTCATATTTGCTGTAACAGGAACGGCTTTCCATGATTCAGATATCCATGTACAAATTTCTTTAAATAAAGCTCGTTTTAAATTTCCAGATTTAGTGTATTGCTTGTAGCCACTGACCATCAAATCTTCCCAATGAGGTTAAAGATGAGCCTTGAATGATTTATTGACACTCGTATCTAAAACTTGCAGCTTCTTTGTTAGTCCTACAGGTATCATTGAGATTAAAGTTCCAAATGATGCAAATTTTGTTTTTTACTTCCGCCGTACAATATCCTGGTGCAGAGTCAAGCATTAAGAGTGGCTTTCGATATAAAATTTAACCATTTTGTTTCATTAAGACTTTATGTTGTCACAATTGAATTTCAGTGGAAGTCATTTGAGATTTATCATTTGCTGATATTATGATTTTTGATGGAAATGATCCTGATGGCAAAGTTTTGCGTTTGAAAATCACATACGCTGGAAGTTGTGCACCATCAGCCGTTACACAAAAAACTACAGTAACACGACATTTTTCTAAACCTGTTGTAATTAAGCGGACGTGCTTTGAGCCTCTATCATAAACAGTGAATTTTGACGGCATATCAAATGTGACTGGTAGTTCATCCATATTGCCAATATGTTCAAGTGGATAATTTGCTTTGTATAGAGTCACATAATGAACAAAACTTTTCATTTTTTCTTCCCAGTCTTCAAGCAGTTTAAGACCAACCGAGATGACAGCACAAACAGCAAGCTTGTTTCTCTTCATAAAGCTAAAAACCCAGTATGCTGATACTTTAAAATTATTGATTTTTGAATGTATGGCTAAATTTCGTGCTTCTCGCAATATTGAAGTTCCTTACACCGTGAATTCTTGCTTTCTTTGTGTTAAAATCCATTCCTTTACCTTTACTTGCAAATCAGGCCACTGAATTGAGCAAATTCTCTTGACAACTTTGACTTCTTTATTGCCCTTAGACTCAATTAGATTTTTTTGAGACTTCCATCACTTAATGAGACTAATATGTACACCAAAATGATCAGCAGCCTTAGCAATTGATGATTCTTGTGCGTAATTAACAGCATCGAGCTTGAACTTAATGCAAAAGTCTTTCGTTTCTTTTCTTACATAATTAATTAAAGGATAATAAATTTTTTTTTAATATTTTTATTTGGATTTTTTTGGCGGGATTTTTCAAAACTTTATTTTTACTAAGATAGTGGCTTATTAAAAAATGGTAGCTTAGTAAAAATAACTCAAAATTTTTGGGCTGCAAAAAACTCTACTAAGCTAGTAGCTTATAACTAAAAAACAGGGTATTCAATTTTCTGATTGCAACATTTTAAAAATCCAGTTTTTGTAAATACTTTGCTTATAAGATATCAAAATAAATTTTTAGCACTAAGAAAGTAATTAATTTTTATTTGAACTAAGATATATACAAGCAAGCGAATTCAAAATAATTATACATTTCTAATATTACAGCAAAAATGTTATTAAATCTGAAGTTTTCGATTTAGTGATTTTATAATATTGGATTAATAGATTTTTTTAAAGAATTATGCTTTTTAAAGTGTTAAATTCGGCTAATTTTATAATGAAAATTTATCAATCTGAGAATCAATTTGGTTTTAAACAATATTTTTACAGTTTTGATTCTATAATCAAATAGACTTAGTACTCAAATTATAATATTAAAAATTTTAACTTTGAATTATTGTACAAAAACTAAAACACTTTTTAAAAATATGATGATTTTTATAAAAGATTTCTACTGAAATTGTAGAAGGCTCATTATACTACATTTTGAGATAATTTGTAACTTTTTATATTACTAGTACGCACACTTATTTTTTAAAATTTTATGTGAAAGATTGCATTTTCTTCTTAGACAACATATACTTTTAGTTATTGAAGGGAAAAACTTAATTATTACTTTAATATATTTTTTTTGATTCATTGGAATTAAGTAAAATATTTAATTAATTTTATCGAATCCTAATATCAATTTTATTATCAAAAAGATACTTGGATTTATATAGAGCTATAAAAAATATTTTGTTGCCAAGATTTTTATTTACTCTAAACATCCAAAATTATTTTTCTTTTATGGGAATAAAATCCCTTGAAATTAAAAAATTGTTGTTTTAAACTTGTTGACATGCTAATATACAAAAATTATTCATCAGATTTTTATTGATTTATCACAATTAAAAGTTAATATTTTAAATAATTAAAATATATCGAATTTGACATTTCCTTATTTAATCAAAATTCATAAAATTTTACTTGAAATTAAATATTTTTTTGAATGAATTAGGTAAAATATTTTGAATGGATTTTTCCAGTTTATATTAAATTATTTAAAGTATGTATACAAAATTCGAAATCATTTTCTAAAGATAGTTAAATACATGCATGTGTTTAATCAATATTTCTAAAATTCTTTAAAGGACTTGCTTTATATGCAACGGAAATCAACCTAAGAACTTGTAAACTAGAAAAACAATATATAATTAGGAATTTGAGGGTCTTAACTGTATAGGAGAATTTTTTTTTAAATAAAAATATCTCAATTTGATATTATGCAAATATCTTTTGGAAAGCCTGGGCATGTTTGTAAATATTATTTTTTATCACATGTGATTATGGATATTGAATAAATTGGGTGAAACAAAACAATTGTTAGACAATTTTTCTGGAATTCCATACTTTTTGATTTGTGAACGAATAATTCGTTTAAAGAACAAAACTAACCATCAACTAAAGTTGTATAATTATGTGCATATACATAAAAACATGATTATTTTAACATATAAACTACCACATAAAAAATCATCTAGTTATTGATTTGTAGTATTCTGATATAGCAACTGTAGCCATTTAAAAGCATATAGTAAGTACAATGGTAAGATTAGTAGATTCAATAAAAATTGTCGAAATGGATCATCTATTTATTACACAAAATTATAACTGTGGACAGCTAATTTTTCAATCTATGTCATTAAAATGGAGAATTTTTTCGGGAATAATCTTGATTACAGTCCACTAAATATCTTATAATTTAGCTTTAAGAATGTTGCTCACTCTTAACACAGAACTGTAATTTATTTAATAAATTTTCTGGGTGTAGAAAATCTTTTTGTACACACACATTCTATTGAATTTTCTTGCATTTAAAGTTAATTACTTAAATTTACAATGATTTAAAATTTTTTTTTAAGAAATTGTTATTAAATTAAAATCTTTAGGTTACTTTAAACAAAACATTAAGTTATATGCATAATTTCATCAGTTAATACTAGATCAAAACCAACATAAATTATATCAGTATGAAAATTATAAATAATTATTTTAATATGTTTCTAATATTTCCTTCATGTAGAAGAATCAGATATATATATATATATATATATGTATATTTATATTTATACAGAAATAATTAAATTAGGGGACTCGTTTTTTATGTTTTTAAATTTGATTCTAAATTTATCCTTAATTTGTTTCTATCTTAAAATAAGAAAATCATTTACATTTGTTAATTACGATTTTTCCAATTATTTATTTAATTAAATGCTGATATTTATCTCAATTTTCTGTCACTTTGGTCGAATAATGTGTAATCTAATTACAGATTATTGACAAATGTACTTAATTTATATCAAAAAAAGTTTAAAACCAAAAAAATTTTTTTTTGCTTATTTTTCGTATACTTATCAATACCGACAAAATTAGTTTAAGATAAAATTTTCTGTAAAAATTACATCTTTATTTGAATCATTTCAGTCTTATTCTAGATAATAAAAACTATTAGTAAAATAAAAATATTTCTGATAAAATAACTAGAATCAACTATTATTATTAATAATACAAAATTTTTTACAAATGAAAATGTTAATTAAACTCACTTGCAAAATTAGAATGTTCAAATAAATGATTTAAACTAGAGCATAACCGATTAGCAATTTTCTACCGATTTCCAATTCCAGATATGATCCGATTAATCAGAATAATTATACTATAATTTTTCAAATGATCTTTTTAAACCATTCCACTTATATTATACACTGTTTTGCCGATCACACTGACATCCCAAGAGTAAGGACAATCACACTGCCAGACTTAGAAAAATAAAACGAAGTTTCACGACACAAATAATTAATTAAATTTATTTGTAAATAAACAAGCAAAATATGTTCACGTGTTGTCTACGGTTACAGTGTTATGCAAAAAATTATTTATAAAAACTAACAACTTTTTATGAATAAAACTGACAAATTTTAATCCACTTGTTATTGCTCGGTCAGTATTTTCAGGATGTGACTAGGTGCAGAGCTGTTCTGCACACAATATGAACAGAGTCGCAGATAAATTATATAAATCCCTACAAAATAAACCTAACCATAAAAATAATCCAAACTTTAACCCTATTTCTATTTCTAAACAATAACCATAATCGTAACCCTTTAACCATAAGCTTAATCAATTCGTAATAGGCTCTGTTTATTTTAAGTGCAATATTTCTGTTTACCTAGTTACTTTCTTTTTTCCCGTCATATTGTTGTTGGTCAACGATCTAATATTAATAAATCCAGAGATGCGAGCGCCGAATAAAGTTTATTTTAAAATTTATGTAGCGCATAATAAAGTTGAACCAGTTTTTTTCTGACGTGTTTCATCTAATTAAAAACGACGCAGTTCAAAACTTTAATAAAGAAATCTAATAATCGAAATTTATAACTCCTATGTTTTTGACAAGCAATAGAAGCATCTCAGTTTTTGCAGCAGACATGCTAAATCGTTTGTCGCTTCAAATTGCACCTGCAGTGCTAAAATTTCTTTTGCTATCCAGGATAGAAGGCGGTATCCATCAAAAACGTTTTGCGACAGCTGCAAGAATTGATAATGTTTTTTCCCAAGATTTCCAGTATGTAACTGGGTCCGTTGGTGGTGAAGCCCTCGGCTAATTTTTTTCGACTAGATACGAATCCGATTCATGTTAGCACGTGACTTTGGATGACAGTGGTCTAGAGGCGGGAATTTGATCAGATGTGGCAGAAGCAAATAACTCCTGGTAGTAGGAATCTAGGCAAGTTAATGTTAAAGGTACTGGATCTACTTCTGTTGAGATTAGAATGTTAACGACAGCGGTTGTTTTTTCATACTTAATCTGTAGTTTTTTCATTAACATACGCTTTACAGCATCATGCCCACTTGCATTTAGTACTAACAATTTGTATGTTGGGTCCAAAACTGTTGCAAATGCACACAAATTGTTTGTCTCTACTTCCTTGTAGCGTGCTCTTAAATCTTTTAGCATATTTCCCGCATAGTCTGTATTTTAACATCATCTCCAAGTTTTACAGGTTTTTTTTAAGTTGCCTTGATAACACGAACACTGGGAATGATCATTTTTGCTGCTGCAGTGGGCATGCTGGCATTCCTTGTTTCCTATTCAAATGGTTAAAGCGTTATCAAACGAGTTTCATCAGATTTCACTCATAAGCTGTTAAATTTTAAACCGCATCATTTTTTTGAGAATAGAGAGCGATGGCTTTTTTTTGTAAAATGAGGCACTCGAACGTGTAGAACGTAATATTTTAAGCGGCTTGAAACGTCCAGGACAAGGCGATGTGTGGGGTATGGCTTGCCGTCCTCGTATGTCAAAGACTTATGGATTCTTAGCAATTGTTCTGTAGCTTAAGTTGAGTGTCAAAAACGCCCAACGATTACCCGAGCAATGACAATAGCACCCTTAACAGGTATTTGACTTTTAAGTCCAACCTTGAAGATTAGCTGGATTGGGTAAATGAAACATCCCAAGTGATTCAATCTAAATAACTCAGCAGCTTTGATCATGCTGGAACTATTATATCGCCTAAAACTTTATGTTTTTTATCTGGAATAGATCATGCTTTCAACATTGCAAGGATGTTGTCCGAAATAAATTAGCCCGTGTGTCGGTCTTATTAGATTTCGTAGTGAAAGAAAAATGAACATCCTAGATTACTTGCTGTCAATCCAATAAGCGGTCAGCGAAATTAAAACATTCAAATTGTTTTTACTCATCCACACGTAACTGGTTAAGCTTATGTAAGCTGCCTCGTCTAATAAAATACAAATTTTATCTTCCAAGCAAAATAGAAGTTGGTAATAAGCGCTCTTGATAAATGGACTTCAGATGGAATAACGTCAGGAGGTTCCAGTAAATTCAGTAAGTATGTGAAGCCTACATGGCAAACCATGTTAAAAGCAATGACATCAGATGCAATAATTTATCTGATTCTTTTAGTTATGAATTACTAGCGCGAATTGTTAGCCTCAAATTGTTTTTTCTTTTCTTGCAGGAGTTCTTTCGTTTAAAATCTGGGTTTTTTTCCAGACTTCATTACTTCTTCGGCTTTTCGATTCTTTTCGACGTCATAGTTTACGGTATACTTTTTATATTCTCCAGGATGTTTTGATCGCAGATGATTAATAAGTCCATTGGTTCCATATGAACGTGGATCATTACCTCTTCTGTTTAATTTGTCCCTTCATTGTGGAACTAAAATGTCTACCCTTGACTCATCTACAGCATTTATCTCAAAATAATCTCATATTTTGCTTCTTAGTTTTTGCGTCATTTTTATTAAAATCATTTAAATAAATATTATAACTTTGATAAAAATTCAATAATTTTGACCTGTATTTAAAGGCGTACAGAGATTTATGCTATTGTGCTGGCAAGAATAAAATGATCAATGATGTAGCTATAATATTCCACTGAGGGATGCACGTCTATTTAATCGGATGAGTAAATCAGTTGGAAGAGTCTATAGTTTTTTTAAGTGTCATTTAGATTATCAACCCAGGCTACATTACATTGATGCATCTATAGAATCTCAGCAGTCCAGCATCCTTTCTTCACACTTTACGCTAATTCTAAATTAGCATGCAGTGTGAATTCACTAAAGTAGTTTATACAATACAACTGTCACTTAGTTTGTAGCAATATATCCAAATTATCCAGGCCTGCTGGACCTGACCCCATTATATAAAATTATTATTTTCTCACGCAGCACGCTCTTGCATAATGCATCCATTTAGCATACGCACACCCTATATAACTGTCATCTGTATTTCGGTCTAATATCCAACGTTTAACCTGACCCCATGTAAGCGGATCGGTTCTAACGAGTCGTTTGCTATGCTGTTTATTCACTAGAGAGTAAGGATCGCAATTTGAAATACACGAGTCCCTCACAGCTGCAACCTGTGAGCCTAGAGCATAGAAAAAAACACGTTTTATCTGATTGGATGAGATTTTAAAGAAACGAGACTTCAATAAATTAGACCATGGCGTTGTTTACACGAGGTTAGTCACAAAATTTACAACCAAATAATTTATATTCTATATTTTAATAATTTGTGCACTTTCTTATTATTTTTTTTATTATCCGAATCGGTCTGTCCGACCTTCTACGAATTTGATTAATTGGGACTCCATAATATCCGGTGAAATCCGATTTCTGTATCAAAAGTTGTTTATGCACTAATTTAAACTTTAAAATCCATCATTGTTACATTAAATTTAATAATTTATATTTAGATATTTATTATTAGGTGTTTCTATTGAATTTTTGAATAGTGATTTTATTTAAATTCTTTTTAATTTAATTAGTAATTGATTTTGTACCATAATTGTAAAAGATTGAATTTATCAAGTCTTTAAATATAAATTTACAATTTAGTTATCATTAAAGAAAAAGACTAAAAAAAGTTGATTTAAAATTTAAAAGTACATCGTAATTCAATTAACTAATGATAATTTATTAGTAAAGCTTTTACCTGGAATATCATTCATATTAATTTTAAACATCTGAAAATAATATTTTAAACACTGACCTAATTATAAATTCTTTAATTGTTTAAATAACTCAAAATTTATATTTCTAGTCTATGACAATATATTTATGTGTAATATTTAATTAATTTAAGTCAACATTATATATATTTTTAAAACAGAATAATTTCTCTGTTTCAAATGTTTTCAGTAGAATTATTATGAAAATATTTCCTTGAAATACGCTAAACGTTTTTTATACATACAATCATAAATATACCATTTTAATATTTTTGGTGTTAATCAGAAGTAATAATTTTTGGTAGAAAATGTTTTAAATGTAATTTCTACAAAATAATAAAATACAATAAAAAAAACTACAAACTTTTACTCTTTAAAAATGAAAATATTAATTTTATATAAACAAAAATATTTTCAATTTTCATTAACTTTTCATTTTCTGCATATATCATCAATTTTTTTTCTTTTACATAATTCATTCGTGAGATATCAAAATTACCAAGACTATATCTTGAAACATTATTTCTTATTTTTTCCGTTTTTAGTCTTAGAGCTTAAATAAATCTTCGAAGGTTTCGTTTTTTTTACACTGACCAATAAATTGAAACCTCGATTCCAACCTTTAATAGAATTAGTGGTCCGAGAAATTCAATTAATTGTTCTCGTGTAAATCTTCCAGATACTATAATTAAACAGTGGATTTATTTCAGAACTTCCCAAAAACTTTCTCTCAGAATACTTGATAAATTCTTTAAATTTGTTTATGCAAGACTAACTTTTTATTATTGAATTTATGTTTTCATAAGCTTCATTTATTGTCTCTCAGAGAATACATGGTAAAATTAAAAAACACTTATACATTTTTTTGGTCACTTCATTGCTTTTATCCTCTTCATAAAATCCTAATTTTTTAATTTTCCGCCATATACATTGGCTATAGTGGAATAGACAAGCAAATGATTTGAATTCTCTTTAAAAATTTTACTTGCATTCATTAATGCTATTTCAAAATCAGTTAAACAATATCAGGTGTCATTATTTAAAATTTTTTTAAAAATTTTATTATTTCAATATATTTTTCTTAAGTTTTTCCTTGCATCACAATAAAAATAAGTGGAATAAACTTACCATATAAATATCCTTGAATTGTAACTAATTGATAAAATTGTGTTCGCTATGATCTAAAGTACCATCTAATATTGTAATTTTAAGATTCTTAATATAAGTTCTAAAATCTTCTCTAAAAAATACTAACCACTTCCTACTGGATTGAGAACCAGAGTTAAATTGTAAATTTTTTTTATTAAGCCTATATTGAATTTATATTTGAATATCATTTTTGACCTTGGGTATATGGTTATATATTTTGTTTTTTTAAACGGGTTCTATAGTCTTAAATTTTTTAATGAAGTTATTCCAGATAGTTTAGAAGATTCTAAACATGAAGTTTTAGAAGTAAAAAATTAGACAACATTTTCTTTGGGCTGCTTGCATCTTTTTATAATTTGCTTCTTTGCAATTATATTTTTATTCTTCCCAATTTTAGATTGAAAGTTATGTTTTCTCTCTATAATAATTGTATTTTACTGTTTGCTTATAAGGACAAATGCTTTACAAGAGCAATTTCTGCAAACCAATAAGTTTTGATTTCGTAGATTTTATCAATCAAATATAAAAATTATCGTATCTTAGCATATTAGCTCCTCTTTGAGTTTTAAAATATCCCATGCGTTAAAAAATGTTTCCAATATAAATATATTTCACGAAATTTCGTCTAAAATATTATCGACCAAATATCGGGCGACTGAAAAAAACTAATTTTTTGTATTTTATGAACAATTTTACTAATAATATCCCTAAGGTATTTTATTCAATTTATAAAATTGTATTTTAAAAAATACTGATAAAAAATGTCTATTAGGATCTTAAATATTAAAGTTCCGAAAGTATTTAAAGTAAACTTCCTACCAGTTCCAGCTATTTGTCATACAAAGAGAAGCTGTAATAAATTTTTTAATCAAGTATTTAAAAAGAAACATTTTTTTTTGAATGGAAATGTCTTAATATATAAATATAGAGGTCGATGATAATAATACGATTTAAATGTTATATACGTTAAGTAGTAAAATACTTTTTGAAACACTCTCCAATATGAATCGCTCGTTTGTGGGTTTAAATATCGGAATAAAATCTTTTTTCTACTCTTTAGCTGTAAATCTTTAGCTTAGAGCATACTATACAGTCTTTTTTAGTCCCACTGCAAATGATGTAGAGCTTATTATCCTATCACTACAAATCCTGTTTATTATGACGCGTCCTATAGTTTTTTCCAACGTATAAAAGTTATCTACTAAATAATCAACCAATTCTTTTATAAATACGTAATGTGAAAGTTCTTTTCGGTACTTTTCCTTTTGGTCCGATTTATATAGAATGTACAAATAAGTAGCATATACTTCAAGGTTCTAAAAGAAAAGTTTTTGCGACCATTTAATAGATTTTTTTAAAAAATAGTTGTTTGCTATATACTGATCTTTCCGGTCAACATAATTCATATTTTCGGTATACATCAACACAACTTAAGGTTTCTGGATTGTAATAAATTCGCGATATCGTAATATTCTATGTACACACATCATTTCTGACATATTCCAAGTACTAAGAAGTGTTACAACCCTAATGTGCTTCCATGAAAGAAGTAAAATATTATTTATTCTATGGGCTACTTTGTTGCTTTTGAAAATTAAGGCTTCTTTACTATAGACAGTATACCTTTTCTATTTCTGGTTAATGTACAAGTTAAGTAACATTCCATTTTTAGTAATTCATTTGCCAAAGGTATACTAGTATAATATCGGTCTGTATACATATGGTATCCTTTTGCACAGCTAACGTTATCAACAACTTTATTAAATAAATACTAAGGGATGTAAGTAGTCACGGGAAATATAATCTAGGAAGATTAACTGAACTTATACTACCATAAAATGGGAAATTTGTTGAAATATTTCCTGTTGTTGAGTCGGCAAGTACATATATTCTTATACCCCACTTTGATGATTTTTTTGGAATTGTTGGTAATAAAACCTACTCTCCCTTTAAATTTTCCAAAAGACTTATAACGTAAGTATCTTTTTATATGGTTTAAAATAATGTAGGAACTTAAAGTCAATATATTCTAGAAAATTGCTAACTTTTTTAATACTAGTTCTAATGTTCTGATTACCGGGAAGGTTTTTTTTAAAGTGGAGCATCAAAAATATTTGCAATAATCTATTCCTTGAAAATATATTTGGATAAAATGGTATCATATAAATTTTCCTGGTTGACCAATATTCTTTTTTGTTGGCTAAAGGAAATGTTCTTATATTGAAAATCATTCTAATAAAGACAAAAAATTCTTTATGTTATCCATCCTTCCATGTTTTCAAAACGATTTCTTTGACAAAGATACCATAGATTTTATTTCCTGCTTATCATATTTATTATATTATAAACCAAATAATCTTAAAACAATAATTTAAAAAACTCTTATGACTTTTTATTGAGCTGGAACTTGGAAACCTGTGATTTTCTAACAAGTATTGAATTGTTTTTTAGATGGAAATTTATTATCTTATGTAACATCCTTCAATTTGATACTCTCATCAGCAGTATCATATTTTTCATCTTCATCAATAGAAATACTGAATTCAAACTCATCCTCACTACTACTATTATTGAAATCATCGTGTATTATTTATTCAGAAAAACCTAAAATCTGTAGGCTCTCATTAAAACCCAAAAGAATAACTGAATTAGTATTCATATAACACAAAAATGCATGTAAAAAATACAGTAAAAGATAACGCAACATAGATAAGAAACAGAAAAAAGTCACAGAATCCTTAGAACCTCACTTGTAAATATAGCAACAGTAATGGTAATCAAAATAATAAAATGCTTATTGCCTCCATATAGGCGACATTGGTGCATTAACGATATAGATAAAAGTAAATAATTAGGCAAATTGATATTATTATTAAATATAATGGAGCATATTTTTACTTATGAATTATTTTCTTTATTTGAATATTTCAAATAGTTTGTTAAATTGATATCAAAGTCATTTATTATCTCTACGTACACTCTATTTTCCACATAAAAATTTTATTTTATTTTAAATCCCTTTACTACTTTATGATTATTAATTTAATATACCATCTACTATTTAATTAAAAAAAATATTTAATTTCTAAGCAAAAAATAAAATACTGTTTATTTGATTTGATATTGTGATTATAAAAGCAAGGCTTCTCTTTAAAATTTTAAGATAAGATTTTTAATCGTTTTATCATAATTATATCTCATGTGTCAAAAATTGAAAGGAATTTGACTCAACCTGATCATGATCTTAATCTACTGTTGGCTAAACTTTACAATAGTGGTCCCTAATACGCAAGTATTGATAATGTCGGAATTTGGTTGGTCTATTGATAAAATCGATGAATTTAAAATATTCGACTTGTACATATTACGCACGGATATTAATTTTACCATTAAGCTATTGCAAAATTTGGCCCTATTAACTTGTGTACGTACTTGCAATAAGTGCTAAACCATAATGAATTTGCAAAAATACATAAATATAATAGATGGGCACATATTTAGATGCACAAGATGCAAAAAAAATATCAATAAGAGCTGGAACTTTCTTCAAAAATTCAAAGTTAAATTTATGGCAAATTTTTTCATTAATTTATTTTGAAATTAATAATGTTTATATGGACTACGATGAAATTAGTAGGGAGTTGGAAATCGAGTCACGTAAAACTATATGTGACTAGAAATATTTCATCCGTGAATAATATCTATAAATATTTGACTGTTTTCAAAGAAAAAATCGGAGCTACTAATAAGATCGTTTAAATAGACGAATCAAGAATTTGTAAGAGAAAATATAATTGTGGCCGGATTCTTGCAAATCAAAATATATGGATTGTAGGTAAAGTTGATACAGATGAGATATTTTTCATGGAGTTAACGCAGGTAATAATAAAGAAACGCTTAAATCCATAGTTTTAGCAAATGTCAATGTTGGTAGCAATTTAAAAACAGATCTATGGAGAGGAGAAAACGATTTGGCACAACTTGGGTATATTCACCAAAAGTTAAACCATAATGAAAATTTTGTGTCGGTGGATGGTGTTCACACAAATCAAATTTAGGCGATTTTGGGTGCGGTGAAAAGAAAACATAATTACATCACAATTAAAACCCCAGAAATAATGTACTCATATATTGTCAAATATTTTTTCGGAAAAAAGTTTAAGTTCAATCGATTTTCTGAATTAATAAAAACAATTAATATTATTTTCTTATATTAATTATTTTCATTTATGAGTCGTTGCGTTTAAGGGCCACTATTGTAAAGTTTAGCCTCTACTGTTTACATAATTTTTAAAAATGTTATTTTGAAACTTTAAATCAAATTAAATGAAACAAAAAATTATGCCAGCTTATTTTTAATCTATTAATAACTAGTTGTTTAATTTTTATATTTTAATAATTATGTATAATTTTTAAAGGTTACCTCTATATACTTTGATAATTATATCAAATAAACCAAAAAAAAAATAATTAAAACTACTTTTCATAAATATATACCTAAAAAACTACTATAATTCTTTGATATAATTATACATCATTTATGAAAGTATGATGAGGTCTAAATGCAATATGTACTACAAATATATATAATTGTAAAAAACTTGTTCACCTAATCAATCATCTTGTTATTTATTTCATAATACTTATAATGAAATAAAATGATTATTAGCTTCAGATCATTATATGAAATAACTTTCTGATAACATGGAATAGGATATAAATATTCATATCATTTTATCATTTGAAACGACAAAAAAATTAAATCAAACTAAATGATAAATTAAATTTTATCAAGCAGTTTTATTGTTTTTTAGCCATTATAAGTTTCGGTTAGAGAAATCACAAAGAGAATTTTGGGTCATACTCGGTTTTTGGGGAATCAAAAATTAAAAACTAATAATAAAAGCTTTAATAAATCAATTAACATTTCAAATCTGGAAATTAAACTTTCTAAAACAATATTTCTCTGCAACATGTAAGCTTTTATTTTATTATTGATTTTTCTCTTGTAACAATTTTATGGAATGTTCTAACGCAGATCACGCCAAATCCATTAGTTCATATTTGTATGAAAATCATCATCTTTTAAATTCATAAATTTTCTTGAGTGATTCATATTTTTATGATATCTTAAACAATCAAGCCCATTAAAACCTTTCCAGCCATCAATTATAATTGTAGAAGGTCCTTCTATATTCGATTGAATCATTGATATCAATTAATCAGAAGATCTATCTGTCCTATCTTTATATAAAAGCTTTACATGTTATCCTAAAAATACCACAATAAATCCAAAAAAATTCACCCACCATTAGTCTTCTTATTCTACACCTATTTGTATATAGGTTCGCTTCATCTATCACAAGAATCATATTTAGACTTCCGATCTTTTCATCATTTAAGTCATCATACTTAGCTAAAATTTTTTTTTACTTAAAAGGAGATTCCATTTTACGACAGTAGAGTAATTTAAAGAGGTCTGTAAAATAGTTTCATTAACTGTCATTTTCATAGAAAAACACTATATAAATTTCATAAAATTATTTTCTAGTGTGTTTTATCAAATATCGTTTCTTTTAAAATTAGTATTCTTTTTCTATATTTTTAATTGTTGCATTTTTTTATTGTGCTTATTCCGTATCTAAGATTTTCGTTTTCAAAAAGTAGTCTAAATGCTAAAGCTCAGAAAGAAGAAGTAATTCGGATCAATCGTAATTCAAATATTAATTCAGATGCATTTTCATCTTTCTCAATCAAGATATGTAAATAAGGGTAGTTTTTAATTTCCCAAAAACCGAGTTTTACCGATTTTGTTATTAATTCATTTCACAACTAGCATATAAATCTTGAAAATGGATTCTGTATTTTGATTAAATATTTCTATCTTGTTTAAAGAAAAAAATATTTGAATATAAATGAGCGACTTGTGGAGATAAATTAATAGTAGAAATTAATCTATAGTAACTATGATTCCTATTTTAAATTGCGACTAAAATTATTAATTAATGAAGTTGTTTAAAAGTTTTTATTTTCTCTGAAACAAACTACTATTATGATATTAATAAAAATTGATACAAAATAACTAAAATAGCTATATTACTTCAAGACAGAGCTAATAGCTGTAATACCGAAATGGATGCCGAAAGTGATTATTATGAAATTTGACCCAGGGGTCTCAAAAAAACTATATTTTTTATAATTAATATTCGACATATCCATAACATACAACACCTTATATACCACCCAAATGAAGATTGATCTTCAAATAATACAATAAAACAACACTATTAAGTTAGCAAAATCGTTACACTAGAACGCATCACACCCAAATCATTACATATGACCCAAAGAAACATCAAACTCTAAATAAAAGCTAGTCCAAATTATTCTTTACAACATCGTTTATCAGAATCCTCATGTATAATTAATGGCTTGATGCATCTAATAGAGCCATCGCTGTTCGTTCGTGCATGCGATACTGGTTCCAATACTTGAATAAGCTATCATGAAATGACCTAGCACTGCTAGGTAGGACTCGTACAGCATCCCATTAGGCAAGAAACTCCACTTTGAGTGATTAAAATTGCAACTCGCTAGCGGTTCTAGTAAGAGAAATGATGTTATTATGGATACAGATATAATTGAATATTAACTAAAAAATTAAAGTATAATTTCGAGAATAATGTTCATTTGGCTCGTATATGAGATGTATATTGTAGATATATTGAATACTAAATTTAAAAATAAAGTTTTTATTATCTTTATTAATATCACCTATAAAATTAAAGTTTTAATTTCGAGAATAATGTTCATTTGGCTCGTATATGAGATGTATATTGTAGATATATTGAATATTAACTTTAAAAATAAAGTTTTCATTATCTTTATTAATATCACCTATAAAATTAAAGTTTTAATTTCGAGAATGATGTTCGTTTGGCTAGTATATGAGATGTTGTATATTGTAGATATATTGAATACTAATTTTAAAAATAAAGTTTTCATTATCTTTATTATTATCACCTATAAAATTAAAGTTTTAATTTCGAGAATAATGTTCATTTGGCTAGTATATGAGATGTTGTATATTGTAGATATATTGAATATTAACTTTAAAAATAAAGTTTTCATTATCTTTATTAATATTAACTATAAAAATAAAGTTTCTTTGAGACGAATGCTTTACACTTCAAAATAAACACTTTTGGTTACCATTTTGCCGTGATTTCAAATAAAAGACTATCAATTTTGTTCTTTACTAAAAATTTCGTGCTCTACAATGACAATGTCATAGAAATTAGCAAATTAGAAACTGGAATTTGAATTTGAATAAATTTTGAAAAATTGATTTTCTATATCATATTATCTATCTTTTATATCTTTTTCAAAGAATAAATTTTTAACTTCATCAACAAAATTGTTCATTTTTTTTAGTTCCTATTCAAACTTGGTATAAACAATTTCATTTTGTAATATGGATCTGATTATCGCGAACAATTTTATTCTGAATCATTTCAACCTTTATTATATGTGATTCTAACGATGATTTATATAAACCTTTTAATTCTGTTTTAAATTAAAATTTAATTTTCAGCCTTTTAAAAAATGCTTATTTAATCGTATTTGATCATCATTCAATTAAAATGATGAATAATTATCCTCTTAAATAATAAAAATAGCTTTAAAATTAGTCGTTCATACTTTATAACTGATATTTATAAGATTTTTATCTTTTAATTCATTTTTCTTCTGATTTTATAAGATTCATCATCAAAGATTAGGAATCGTTGATTAAATGGTTTAAAAATTATTTATTGGAATAATAATATGAGAATTTTGAAATTAAAAATGAATCAATAACTAGACCCTTATATCATAATTTCCTCTTTTTCTTATATTAACTTGTGATTTTGAACTATTAATTCTTTTTAATCAACTAAATGTAAAATAGAAATCTTTTATTTAATATGATGTTCCAAAGGTTATAATTGATCATATTTTGTCCATAGAACAACTTATTAGTCCAATATTACAAAACTATTGTTGTTTATTTTCAATACTTGATTTAATAAAATCAAATTTAAGATACTAATAATATTTCTATTTACATTTGAAAAGGTTTCTGATAATCAAGCATACAAAAGTCATATCAATTTATATGCTTTACACAAGTAATCAAGAGTTTATAAAGAATATAAAATGGTCTTATAAAAATGTTTATCTTTTCTAAGAATTTATAGCATATTCTATAATATTTTTAAATATTTTTCAAGCTTTGATGATATCACATAATTAAAAATATCAATTTTTAAAGTAGCCTTAGGCACGGTAATGAATTAAATTTTTAAACTCTAGAAGAAAATTGAATGCCTGCACATTTCACGCCCGCAATAAAAAAAATTTCAAAAAAGGGTTAAAAATTTATTTTATGAAAAATAAGAAGCATTTTAAATCGTTTTCTTTTTGGATATTTATACTGCGATGTAAATAGCATTAAATATTCGAAGTGTTGATCTTAGGTTACCCCTGTACTGTCTCTAATAAAACGCTTGGTTTGAGACCAGAAACCTTAGATGCTTTGAGTATGGATCAAAGAATCAAGAGGATCCACAAATACTACAGAATGATTAACTGTTCTATGCACATAACTTACCATTTGCTCAATTGCTCTTTTATAAGCCCTCCCCTGATCACTAATTATTATATATCCTGGTAGAATATTTTCAGCTATTATTTCCAACAATGTTGCTGAAGAACGATTACAAACAGGTATAAAAAAGCCTTTTTAGTCCCTCTTTCAACATCACCCACATACAACTGGCCATTTTTTAAACTTCCACGATTATATTTTTGTTTGAAAAACAGGATTTCATCTACTTTTGAATTTCCATCTTCATCGTATCCGCTCAACTTCTCGTTATTTTTAATAAAAATTTGGCATATGTGGGTTCTAATTACTTCACCATACGATCCAACTATATTACGACACACACATACATCATAAGCTTTATTCTGTATAGATATTCTGGAAATATACTTATACATAATGTTTATATTTTTTTCATATCGAACCTTATTGTTAATAAAAACGAACCATATCTTATAGATCTGAAAAAACATAGTTTTTTGCACCTCCAGATAAATTATCTCTGCTTTTTGTTCTCTTTATACAGTTTACTTTTATTTTTTTACAAGCATAACAAGTCTTTGCATTCCTAATATAGCCTAAACGAACTAACCAATTATTTTGAGAATAATGGGATGAAAAGATTTCAAATAAGAGGGCTTGAGTGATTTCAATATCATAAATTTCTCTTTCTGTGAATTTAAATGCATCTTCAATTATATAAAGCATTTTCTTTCCTTTCTTGTAAATTTTTAACCCTTTTTTAAATTTTTTTATTTCAGGCGTGAAATGTGCACGCACCGAATAAAGATACTCTAAAATTTATTAAAGAAGGAATATAACATAAAATATGTGAAAACTGCAATATCAAGAGAACAATTTTAAAACAAACTAAAATAGCTTTTGCCAACTGATGTATTTCTTTCGTAAAAATAATGACTATTTCAAAAATCAAGAAATAGTTGTGAGAAAATCCATTAAAATTGATGATTCGTTATTCAAAAAGTTGAAAACAAGAACCATATATATATACTATTTAAACTTTTGTATCAACTATCATATTTAATGTTAAGGAAATATGCATATTGCAAGCTATATACGTTTCTAATATCATTTGACAAATTTACGAATATAACTGTCTTGTCATATATTATTTGTATTAAAATAATGTTGATGGATATAATCACCATCTTTTAGAGGAAAAAAAAGAAATCATAAATATTTCAATCATTCCAATAAATAGATTGATGATTGAGTTTAATAAGCTGAAATTCTCGATCATGGTTTATTGACCTATTCAGATATGGGATTCATAATATTTCTAAACCTGATTAAGAAAAATTTGTTGGTCGCGAAAATAACATGAGACAGCTATTATTCCTCGTTAAAAAATTATAGGTAATTTCTTTGTAGACTGGCAAAAATAAGAAATGATATGGATTATCTCATTGATAAATAAATATTAAAATTGAAGCGTGTTAATTTGAAAAGCCCACAACCTTTCAGAAAAACAAGAAAAATTCATGTGGTTTTCTAAAAAACTTTGAATATATAGAACAATTTAAAAATCATATATATTAGAATTTGATAGATGTTTTCAAAATTTTTCTTTAGAATATTCACATGTAATATTCGTTTCAAAAATCTTTGAAATTTATTCCCATGAATAAAAGCAGATAAAAATTTATTACTTATATCGGAGTAAAGAATTATATTTAAAGATAAATATGACATTTGACTAAAATTTATTATTGACTAGCAAATCTGGAACTTATTAATAAAAGACAAGCCAAAAATGAAAAATAATG
Source organism: Ceratonova shasta (assembly GCA_918559645.1). NCBI lineage: Eukaryota > Metazoa > Cnidaria > Myxozoa > Bivalvulida > Ceratomyxidae > Ceratonova > Ceratonova shasta. Next base: position 18,936 of record CAKKLC010007991.1, on the reverse strand, counting down.
CAGACTTTTGAAATCAATTTTTCAGTAACATTTATTTATGTATTTACATTTTTTCTCATATGATATTATTAAATTAAACTATTTTCAACCTTGTCTAACATTATAAGTGAGAATGATAGTGGGTGATTGCCAACAGCACCTTTTCGCATTATTATCTAATTCTACCAATCACTATTTATTAAATTATTACATGACAATACGTATGATTATTTGTATTGGGTAATATTAATAAAAAAACTGACCTCTTTGATAGATCATTAAAAATTTATGTGGATTTTTAATTTAAATTGAATCTATGGTTAAAATTTTTATACGTTCAAATCAATTTTATAGTAGTTTGTTTGAATCACCCCACTCCACTTATATGATGTATGATAGTGCAATTAATCCAACAAAAAGACTCAATGAAAGTTAAATAAAGTACAGTAGAGTTATAATTCTGGGTATAGGAAACGTAACCATGGTTGAGGGTAGTATTCTCCTTTATATTCAAACTGAAAATATTCATAAATAGTCATATTTAATAACTAAATATTTCAACCTTTTACCAAGTTTTTGCAAAAACTCTTATAATTTGAATTTTGAGCCTAAATATATAAAAAAACTACTTCTGGAATTTTGAATACTTCGCTACCATTGAAAATAGTTTCAAATATAGGGTTGGGAGTATTTTTGGAATATAATTTATTATCCTTCAATAAAACAAGATATTTCAAACTTTCCTATTTAAACTCAGTAAAAGTTACTTCTAAATATCTTGCCACAACTATTCCGCAGTAACCCTTACTAGTTAAAACATTATTCCCAATTTTAAAACCGAAACGAGGCCTTTTCAATTTGTGACTCATGTTGTTTTCATGAGCATAAATTACATCACTCCAGAATCGCTCCCTTCTAAGAAGTTTAAACATGTTTGTATTTAAAAATTTTGGAGATTTTAGTTCATGCATATAAACATCATAAGAAATAATAAACTTGTCAAATGTATTGGAAAGCCTAAAAATAAAAGAAAAATACCACATGGCTATATTATTAACGTTTCTCATTGAAATGTATACAGATGATAGATACTGAATTATTAACAGACCAAGAATAAAAGTAAAAATTCTAAACATTTGTGTAACTTAAACTTTCAATCTAAAATAATTAAAAAATATTAGTTCGTACCTTTAAAAAATAAAATGGATAATTCGAAGAAAAATTATATCGTTATTTTTCGTAATTTCGTTTCTAATTATTTAATACCATCAGATTATATATAAATCTAACTTAATAATTAATAAATTCTTTATTAAAATATTTATTAATCATTCAATTATTTATTTTAGGACTGCGATAAAATTTTATTTAAAGATTATATTGGCTAACATTAATTTGATTAAAAGGAAAATAAAGCTAAAAATTTTATTTGACGCATGCCCAACATTTAGTTTGATTCTAATATTACGTAATATTCAATTATATTTAAGAATAAATTTTTTAATATTTTGAACAATAAGAATTTATGTTTGGTAAAAATTCAGAAAGCTATTTAAAGGGTAAGAAAATTTATGTTAGTTTTTCGGAGATTGCGCATATTGAATACGTATTTTTACGATAATTAACGATAAATTTATATATTGATTTAAAATAAATCTATTACTGTATTAAGAATTAAAATAAAGTTGAAAGAAGAATATTTATCGATAAAAATGCACTTTATGTAGTGCGCTTGCGCAATAAAATGTTAATGTTAGAATTAATTGAACTTTTAAATAACGAAGATTAATTACATTCTTTTTTGAGAACAAAAAAATTGTTAAATTAAAACGTTGTTTATGAATACTTCTTCACCAATATGTTAATAGTATCACAAAACAACATAGAAAAGAAAATTTGGCGTTGTTCATTAGAAGAATGCAGAAAAAATATTTCCATCATGTCTTGATTATTCTTTTCGAAATCCCACTTAAGTTTAAAAGATCTTACACTATTACTTCATATTTGGTCAAAAAGATAACCACAATGGCTTTTATTATCTGAAAATAATTTTAATTACAAAACATTATTAGACTGGTTTAGATTTATTAGGGAAAAATGTGTTACATATGTGCTGCTGGATTAACAAGAGAAAATAGGCGGGGTTGGTTCTATTGTCGAAATTGATGAAATCTTAATTATAAGAAGAAATTATGGAAGAGGTAGAGAGTTGGAACAACAATTGCTATTTGGAAAATTACAAAGAGACACAGGACACAGCATGTTCTTTGTGGAATTTGTTCCCGATAGGAAAAAGAAACGTTGGAGGAAATAATATTGAGAAAAATCACACCAGGAACTACAATTTACTCTGATGGTTGGGTTTGATATAATGGAGTAAAAAACTTAGGATATTTACATAGGGTAATAATTCATGAAGAAAATTTTTTGTTTCCATATGATGAAACTCTCCTTACACAGAATGTGGAGAATTTTGGACTTCATTTAAAATGATTTTTGAAGGAAAAGGCACATATAAAAGCCCACACTAATGGGATTTATATGTGTATATTTGTTTCGTAAAAGCTTTGAGAATTTTTTCGAGAAAATATAATTTTATATTAATTTTTCATATCCAATTATGTATATGTTTGCGCTAGCGCACGGGCCATAACAGTACATTCCTATCTATTTATCTGTTATTGGAATAATTTACTTGATTCTAATTCAGTTTTTTTTGTTTTTTAAACTAAAAATGATTAAAATTCAAAAAAAAATAGAAACATGGTTTTATAACGAATTTCTTCTCGATTGGCCGAAATTTTCAGATATCTTAGTTTATTTTAGTAATAGCTGTATTATACTTTGATAGCGTGAATTCATCAAAAGTTCTTGATATTCGATTTTTCAGTTACAATTTGTTAATGAATTTCTATTTTTTAACAAGATTTTTCCATTTACTTCCATTTGAATTTAAAAATGGGTAAAAATCGATTTTCCTCGGTTTTTAAATAAAATTAAAAATTCTCCAAAGCATACAAAAAGCTTCAAAAATAAAATAGTAAAAAATGATTTAATAAAATAAAATGATGAAATAAAAGTTATATTATTCAATGAGGAATTTTTATAACAAACTATAGAAACAACTGAACTTGCAAATTCATTAATGGCAATGTAAAAATTTTTTGAAAATACAAAGAAGTGCTAAAAGTGCTACGATAGGCGTTTTTTGAATTAGACTAAAAGTAAAAGGCATTTGGATGGATAGTTTGGAGATGTACCATAGATTATTCATATGTCATTTAAATTTGAAAATCAAGTCTTTTTTAAATTTCATATTATACATTTAAATAAATTTTGATGATTTTTATAACTAAATTAAAAGAGGAAACGTTTAACGACATTTTGTTTGAGCTGTAGTTAGATGAAGAAACACTACAGCTCGCTCTGTGACTTGGAAATAGAATTAATCTGCCACTACTTATACTTTAATTTTGAAAAAATTGGATAAAAAAATGAACTTGGATGAGCTAAAATCATTGAAATTGATGAAAGTTTGTTTATTAGGCAAAAATATAACTCAAGAATAATACTTAATACACAATACTATATTTCTGGGATAGAAGAGAGAGCGCACAAATGTTTTATATTACAAGTAGCCAATCATAATTGAGAGATGATTATGAGTGTGATTATCAATAACGCGTTTAATGGAACACACATTATTACGGATAAATGAAGGGATAATGCAACAGCATTGAGTGAAATGCCATAAATGCAACATTTTTCATTAAAAAATAAGGTAAACTGTTATGAACCATATAATAGAACAATCCTTACTTAGAACATTTAATATCTGTAATCAATATCAAAGTATTTTATAAGAAAAAGGCAGGTTATTTCTCTTGAAAAACGTTCGGAATACTTCCTTCAATTTATTTAGGAATTTAATGTCAAAATAAAGGAAACAATCTAATGAGTTATTCATATCATTACCATTTAATGTTTGAAAATATTTTATTTTATTTTTCTATTTAAAAACCGAGCAAAGACTAAAAACCGGTAGAAAACCAACTTCTACCTAAAAATAACAACAAAGAACAACAACAACAAAATCAAATTTGGTACTGATGAATCAGTTAGGGCAGTTATAGCTCATTTTATTTAAAAAAAAATCAAAGGTAAAAATTAGAGAATAATTATTTATTAAGGTTATAAAAACATAAAAACGTTTCTTTTTTCTATTTTATACTGTTACAGAAACTGAAAAAAAAATTTATGATGCTGCTTCTGAATGATTTCTTTTTTTTCTCTTAATAAAGCTTTTAATCTAGACCACAAACCCTCTAAATTTTGCGTGTGTACCGATGGATTTTCTGCATTTACAAAGTTTTAGGTGTAATTTACCGTTTCATGTATAAATTGATTGAGTCTTAAAAAAGCGCTACAATAAACCTACAAATATCTGTATAAATTGTTGTGCCAGGAAGCACATTTTCAGATATCATGACCTTAATTGTTTCCGTATTGCTTTTTTGAACTGGAACCAGAAATGTTTTTTTAGTACCTCTTTCAACTCCAGCTATAAACCACTGCTCAATTATTAGTCTTACCGGGTTCTATTTTTGCTTGAAAAAGAGACTTTAATCGATCTTTACAATTTTTAAGGATCCATCATGGTTTCAGTATATATTTTGCTCACTTGAATTAGTAATAATTTTTGAGATAGCTTCACAAATGACACTGCAATAGTCTCCAACTGTATTTTGCTTTGTTGCTAGTTGGTAGGCCATATCCCATACCTTACTCTTAAAATATTTATACATGATCTTAAAAATGGGTTTAAAATCAAGTCTAGGTTTTTCAAAGAAACTATTTAAACTTACCGTATTAGATATTTTACATGGCTACTATATGCCCAATAAAACG
>CAKKLC010007986.1:453-16510 GCA_918559645.1 Ceratonova shasta | reverse complement strand
GCCATGCAGCACCCTTAACTGATATTTATTTCTAATTTTGAATTTTTGCAACCAACCCATTGAGCATTTGAAATCTTTTAGACCTAGCTTCTCAAAATATTCTGTTCCTTTTAATAAAAGAACATGGTCTTTTACGATTCCATTTAAAGCCTCAACAGAATCAACGAAATTTTTAATTTTTTCTTCGAGTTCGGGATAGTTAACTTCCTTTTTTCTCTTTGTTAAATCGCACTCGGATATGCTTTTCGATCTTATTTCTTTTCTGTTTTTGATTATATCTGAAACAGTCCGCCTGGAGACAGTAAACCCAAACTTTACTGAAAATTTTTCAGATAAAATTTGGGCTGATAGTTTTCCCTTTTCTTCGTATTCAGTAATAATTAGCATTTTTTGCCCAAGATTTAGTGTATTATATTTTTTTTTCGTAATTTTTTTCACAGTTGCCATTTTTTTTTAATTTTTTTTTGTATAAAAATTATTTATAATTTTTTTTAAACAGGGTGGAAATAAAAATCGTTGGCGAATTAGAGAATTGGCTAAAATCTTAAATTTAACCAAAAAATAATATATAATTTTATTTTTGCGTTCAAAAATGTGGCGAATAAGAGAATATGGCGAATTAGAGAATATTTACTGTACTTTTAATTAGGATTAATTTTTTTTTCTCGCCCATTTATTTTATTAACCCATTTCTGTCATATTTTAGTTATGTAATCCATCTTTTAGATAAAAAATAAATTAAATAATAATTAATAACTTTGAATCAGCGGGCTGGGGCAGCCCTTGTGTATTTTTTAACCCTAGGATGGAAATAAAATTTAAACTAAATGTTTAGAAACGACCAGAAAAAAGCATCTTCTTGATTATGGAAATGAATATTATTAAAAAGCAATTGCTTTGTACAAATTGTACAAATTGTGCGAATTGGATGAAGTTCGAGAAATTTGAATCAAGTCAAGATAAATTTGTATGAAGATGCTATGCTCGTTAGTGCCTTCAATATCAAAAAAGGTCTTTTGTAAGAGCTGGCAGTATCTTAGAATCTCTAAGAATTCCTTTCTCAACCTTTTTATCAATACTTTTTGATTGCACTTCTAATGTTCAACAGTTTTCTACTCTTAAAAGGATAAACATTAATAAAAAACGTATAGAATAATTAATTGATTTATTAAAACCAAAATACATCAAGAAGAAAACTAGGTGGTCCCGATGCTGTAGTTAAAATCGACAAAAGATGTTAAATTATAAATGCAAGATCCACCGTGGACCCAAACCGAAAAACAAAACGGATTTGATGTGCACTTTTGAAGTTAGGAACGGAATTTCCTACATTTATGAAAAAGCGATTCCGGAAAAAAAAGGTTCTTATAATAATAGTTGAAAATGTTATTGAAAATAGTACAATACACACCAATGAGCACTGATCATATTTTAGATTGAGTAAACTGGGATTTTAGAACGGAAATGTATGCCATAAGTATGAGTTCATCAATCAAAAATTGTTGTGCACACACAGTCAGTTGAAAGTTTTTATAACTACTTGAAATTAAGAAACGTAAGGGCATTAAAATCGAATATCGAACAAGGTTTTTGGAATAGTTTGTCTGAAAATACAAAATCGAAGTGAAGGATCTGAAAGCTTAGTGGGATTATTAAAATTATAGTCTTGTTATAATTTTTAAAATGCATTTTTGCTTTCGTAGTTTTTGAAATTTTTGTATTACGCCTTTGAAATGCCCTTGACGGATTTAGGGCTTTTAAATACCGTTAATTCTAACTTTTATTTAAATTTTAAAGCTTGCCATATTTTTATTTTATAATAAATCAATTTATTTAATATAAAAATACTTCAACTCTTAATATAATTAAAATTTTTGAAATTATCAAGTTTCAATACACGAATCATTGTTGAAACAAAATACTTATAAGCAATGTGATTGTAAGTAAAATTTTAAAAAATTAATTTTTTGAATCCAGATATATTTTAAAACCATTTATATATGTAGTTTTGATATTTCATGTAAATATTTTCCTTATGATATTAATGTTATAAATAATAAATCTTATAACGATTTTATATAGCACTTTTATTAAGTTTTAAATTTTCAAGCTATTTAAAAAATTAAATCAGTTTGAAATTTATTGCTGATACTATTCGTTGATGAATGTATTATTCTGATATTTTAGAGTAACTATACGTTACTAATTTTGACAATTTTCTATGTTTTAATATAATTTATCAACATGATGTTTAATGATATTAAAAAAATTACACTCAAAATTTCGGTTTGATGATTTAATAAAAACTACTGTAGTTTAAATGTTGGCTTTAAAGAATGATTTGATAAAAATAACTTATTAATTTTTATGTATTTGGATTTAATATTTATTAGGAAAAAATAATTATTTGAAATCATAAGAAAAGTTCTATAAAATTCTTATTTATCAACTTTAATTTTTTAAAATTATAATTATAAATTTCATTGATATATAAAATTATTATAAGATTTTTATAAATATTTTATTTTTGGTCTAGATATGCCAAATCTATATTCTATTATAAATTTAAATAATATTTAATTGTGGTGTAATGTTGTTAATAAATACTTTTCTCAATCCTTATCTATTTAATAAAATTCTAAATGGTTATTTTTTTAAAGATTTTTAGTATTAGTGTTTTAATATCACAAATTTTATCAGCATAATTGACTTATTATTCCAAGAATATGAACTAATATTCAAATAAGAATTTATTTATCTTTTTATTAGAAGAAGCAATATACGATCAATAATTTTGAAACTGAAACCCTTTTGGTCACATTTTCTTCATTTTTAATAATACGATAACAAATTTAATATGAATTATATTTTGAAATAGAGTGGAGTTTGTTTTAACCAATAAAAGTGAAATTAAAGTTTTATAATCGAGGAATTCTTTTATTCATCGTAATTCCTTCAATATCTTGAAAAGTATTTAAATTTGTAAGAAAACAAAATTAATGTTGTTTTAAATGAAGCAATTACTTATATATAAATATGCAGATAATATTTTTAGATTTTCATTTATTGAAAATGATAATATTCTATCGTCAGAGAATCTTGAACCAAAAATCAAGATGTTTTATTGTTAACAAATTTTAATAAAATAAATAGCTAATAAGAATTGGACTTATCAAAACTAGGTAAATTGGTTGAAATGCACTTAAATACCCACGGGGTGGAATTCATGACAACATTTTTTATTTTTTTAAAAAAAAACTTTAAATAATTTATTTAACCATTTAATGTGCTTATGAGCTATTCCCAAAGTCTAACTTTGTTCTGTCTCAGCTATACTAATTCACAAAATCTTTTTTGGTAATTTTCTTTTGAATCTATATCTCAAAGGCACTGATATTTATAGGCCGTTCCATGTTTCTTCAATAGTATTAGTTAAGTTTCCTTCAGGGATTTCAAAAACTGATACTGTGATTACCACAATAATAAGTGTAGTTTGGATTATTTTTAAACTTGCTATAACCCTTCCATCTGTCAGTAATAACTATTAAACTAATATACGCATGTTTTAATATCAGATCATTCAAAGTATTTGTATCTTCAACCTCAACAACTACAGCAAAAAACCTCCTTTGGTATTTTTCAGGGATTTGAACCGGGGTATTTAAGTGCTTTAAGGGCGGCAAATTATAATTTTTATTATAACTTTTCCTTATCTAAAACTAATATTTTTGATATTTTTATTACATATATATTATAATTAAATCAAGTGTTTCAATAATTATATAATTGAAATGACAGATTTTTTACAAATTTTTTTATATTTGTCCAACTTTGTAGTATAATTTTCTTTATATGATTTTTATGACTCTTCAATAAAGATAGTATTTATATATGAGACTTCATATTTTCAATTAAATAAAATTTAAATAATTTCTATTATGAATATATTTTGTATAGATAAGCTTTAATTTTCTACTTAAGTTGTTTTATTAAATTAAATTAAAAAAGGATGTAATTTATGATGAATTTTATATTTAAAAAAATGTTAAATTATTTTTAACATTTTTTCTCTACAGTTCATTTTTTTTAAATGTTATTTAAAAGTTAATATAAATATTTTCTTTCTAAAATATCTTTTTCTATAAAATTGAATTTATTTTTAAATAAATTGATTAAAAAAGGACAATTATGATTCAATATTTTTGTAAAATATCTTTTTCTATAAAATTGCATTTATTTTTAAATGAATTTATTAAAAAAGGACAATTATGATTCAATATTTTTGTAAAATATCTTTTTCTATAAAATTGCATTTATTTTTAAATAAATTGATTAAAAAAGGACAATTATGATTCAATATTTTTGTAAAATATCTTTTTCTATAAAATTGCATTTATTTTTAAATGAATTTATTAAAAAAGGACAATTATGATTCAATATTTTTGTAAATATCTTTTTCTATAAAATTGAATTTATTTTTAAATAAATTGATTAAAAAAGGACAATTATGATTCAATATTTTTGTAAAATATATTTTTCTATAAAATTGCATTTATTTTTAAATAAATTGATTAAAAAAGGACAATTATGATTCAATATTTTTGTAAAATATCTTTTTCTATAAAATTGCATTTATTTTTAAATAAATTGATTAAAAAAGGACAATTATAATTCAATATTTTTCTAAAATATCTTTTTCTATAAAATTGAATTTATTTTTAAATAAATTGATTAAAAAAGGACAATTATGATTCAATATTTTTGTAAAATATATTTTTCTATAAAATTGAATTTATTTTTAAATAAATTGATTAAAAAAGGACACTGATGATTCATTATTTTTGTAAAATATCATTTATATTGAAAAATATGTAGTGTTGTATTTAAGATTACGAGATAAGCAAAAAAAATTGTTATCTGATAATAAACCTAGTTATTCTTAATATATAAAATTTAAAATAATTTTATTAATTATGTATCTAAAATGCATTAGTAAATGTATCTTTGTTCATTTGATTGAAAAAGTTTTCTTCATTAAAATCATTATTGTACAAAAAGAAATATTTTTGGGGCTCCGAAAAAAATGCCGGAATCGAAATTACGACACAAAAAAATACCATGAAAAATTAATTAAAAGATTAAATTAATAAAAATTAATAGAAAAAATCAAGAATCAAACCTTTAATAAATTAATAAATTTGCAGCTTTCAAATTATTCTTATTATTCCATCTACAAATAAATTCATTTAGAAAGGCCACCTCTTAACAATAGCAACACCAAACCTATCCTTTTTATCTGACTTCATGATATTATTGAAAGATTCAAAATGCTGCGTATGTAACCCTGTTATCGGATTCAGAAAATTATACTTATAACGAAAAGTATTATGAACATATCCAGCTGCTTTTAGAGCGAGATAAGCTCTGTGTTTATCAGTATGAATTATGCTTCCACAAACTACATCAGACCAAATGATTGATAATATTATTGCTGTTCAATTGTCTGGTATTATTTGTGATCATACCCTTGTCATATGTGGTGCATATTCAAAAATACATAATGAATCAATTCTGTTTTCAGGTGATCTTCCACTACGACTCTTACACATAAAATTCATCATTGTTTTATCAATCTAAATAATGATCCCGGGTCCACCTTACATTCATCCTCTTTCATTACCCAAAGCCATCAATTTGACCACATGTTTTAAAAAAATTCATATAAGTAGCACCTTAGATGGTAACATTTCACAGTATTGATTGTAGTGTTTAGTCAGAACACTAACAAAGTCACACTTTAAACACCCCTAACATGCTTTTACCAAAGGCGACAAAGAATGAACCATGAATTATCAACCAACATTTGGTATATTCTGAGCAGCCCGTTTCATACAGTGCTAACAGTAAGAATCTGCATAGTTGTTGCCAATCATATACCTCATTGGAGTGTTGCATGTTCCACTACATAGCTGAACTTTCAAAATTATTTTTTGCCATGAAAAGCGGATTATTCTATTCCTCTTCCGTTGACCTGACAAAAAACTCTACCTGTTCTTCAAGATTTATTGTTTTGTTTTCATAAACTTCTTTATATAATCTTGGTAAAATTTTAATATAACCAGATTAAAAATGTATTAATTTTACGGAGATTCATATTTTTTCATTAGTATCATAAATTTTCTTATATATTCAGTCAGACCTCGGTTTTTGCTTATTTTGATTTTTGCATATTTACTCGTTTATTGCGTATTTTAATGAATTATTTCGTCTCAAGTGTATATTTTGTTTAAAAAAGCCGCGTTTTTTGCATAAAACCTCGTTTTTTGCATTTTTCAATATTTTCGAAAAAAAATATCAATAAAACATAAAACATGGCCAAACCTAAAAAAGTAAACAAACCACTCACTCTAAAACAAAACGCAAAATTCTGCAAAAAAAAAAGTAAAAAAAAACCCATAATCAAAAAGAACTTTCACTTTTCTATGAAGTTGATCAATCAAAAATATCAAAAATATCCAGAATATTCAAAAATAAATCAAAATACATTAATCTTGATAATTTTATAGAAGAAAAGCATAATTTCAGGGCTCAAAAACACAATAATCTTGAAATTCTTCTTGTAAAGCATATTAAACATATAAGAGCCGAAAATTTCCCAATATCTCAGGATATTATTTTACAATCGGCATTAAAAATAGCCAAAGAATTAAATATTAAGAATTTTAAGGCTTTTAATGGATGGTTTGAGCGTATAAATCTAGGAAGAATATTGGTGGCTGTCAAGAGTCCGGTAAATCAGAGAAAGTCGACAAGAAAGTATTTCAAATGTGGGAACAGAGTACTCTCTCTAGTCTTCTTTCTCAGTTTGACCCATCTGACATTTACAATGCGGATGAGATAGTGTTATTTTTTAAACTTTTACCATCAAACACATAAAATGAGAAGGGTGCATCAAATAAAACAAAAGGAACAGCAAAAAAAGAATTAATATCTTGTTGTGTACAAATATGACGAGAGACGTGAAAATGAAGCCATTTTTAATCGAAAACTGAAAAAACTGAGATTTTTGAGAGATAAAGAATTTGCCAGTAAAATATTTTGGAAACAAGTCCGCCTGGATGACATCCTTTATTTTTGATGAATTTTTTAAATATCTTAATCTACATCAACGAAAGAATCGAAGAAAGGGTGCTTAATTATCGATAACGCTCCAGTTCATAAAATATTGGAGGCGGAAAAATTCGATATGTTAGAAATTATCTTCCTTCTGCTAAATACAACAAGCGTTTTACAACCATTAGATAATAGAATAATCCTCAGTTTTAAATGTCTTTATAAAAAATATCTACTTAGATCATTAATCCAGAAATTTGAAATGAAATCAAAGTTAAAATAGATCTAAGAGAATCCATATTTTTAATAGAAAATTTTTGGAATTCTTTGCAGCCAAAAAAAATCCAAAATAGCTTTAATAATGCATTTAAGAATAGCAAAGAGGAAGAAATTATCCTGTAAAACGATTATTCAGTAAAAGAAGAAGAAAACCTATTTACAGAAGTAATTAATGATCCTTCACTTTTAGATGAAATAGATGAGTCAATGAAAAACGAAGATTTATTTGAAGCACTAAACATTGAAACACTAATAGATTCATATAAAGAGCATTTTGATCAGGAAATACATCTGGATGAAAAAATTAAGGAAAAAAAATATTAAATAAAAATAGAAGAAGCGGTCAAAGCATTGAGATTATTAAATAAACTTCTTCTCTCAAAACGAAAAGACAGATGGAAATAATTCAAAAAAATATAAGAGAACTTTAAAAATCAATTTATAAGATTATGAAAAGAAATAGTAAACAGAAAACAATATTTGACTTAAATTTAACAATAAAAAAAATTAATTATTTCCAATTTTTTATTTTTTGCATATTATCTTAGAAAACCAAAATATGAAAAAAACGGGGTCTCCCTGTATTCTTGTAATATTTATAAATACTCTTTAAATTCTAAATTTAGTCACCAGAAAGAATCATATGAACAATTACAACGGAATTAAATTAAATTAGTTATTAACCTTAGACCTTTTATTGTTTAATAAATTCTTAATTAAATATTTTACTTATATTATCCATTATGAAACTTGATAAAAATAGGATGTATTTTGATTTTCTCTACTTTATTAAATTATGTTTATTATTAAACTATTAAATCCTTTATTTCTTTTTGCAAATTTGGCTTGGAACTTTTATTCTATGATATAGGCACTGGTTGTAGATGAAAATTTATTTTTAAAGGAATATGGTAAAAAATGGAATATAATTTTATATAATAAAACTATTGGACAGGTTTCTTTTTATATCATTCAAGCTTTCTTATAAATTTTTATAATCACCTTATTTTAAAATTTTTAATTCTGAAAATTTAAATACTGTATACATTTTTAATCACAGCCGTCTCTTTTCAACAACAGTCATGTTGCATTTTGCTAGTATCAACGATTACAATCATCATTTATTCATGTATAAATTTAATATTTTAACCTACATATTTTTGAATAGATTAAACTAAAATACGGAATAATTACATTTTATATTCTCAATTTAAATGTAGATTTAGTCATTATATGAATCCTATTATCCTTAACCACAAATTCCGCACAAAATATTTTTTTAACATTATAATGATAAATTTTTCCAAATATATTATAAAAAAGCAATAGAGGCAAGGATAAAATAGCATATGATGGCTATTTCTATTATTTGAGTTGCACCAATTCTAATACAAAATCTTGGAGGTGCAATCAAAAAACCTGTAAAGCCTTTCTTTATACTGATATTGAAAATAATTATACCAATAGTACTGATCACAATCATATTAAAAATGATAAAAAATGTAACCATTTTATTTTGCATGAAAAAATTAAAAAAAAAGATCTCTAGATTATCAGGAATCTCCAAGAAATGTTGTTTCAATTCTGTTAATGATGAAACCTTTCAAATTATGGATTTAATTATACGTATCTTGTTGATCAAGTTACTAAATTTAGGAAAAAAGAAAATTTTACTTTATCTAATGCATATGATATTCCGCATGAACTTTTAAAAACAAAAGCGGAAATCAGTTTTTACAGTGTGATTCTGGAATGGATGATATTGAAAGGGTTTTGATCTTCAGTACACATGAGAATTTTGAACATTTAAAATTTAATTCAATTATATTATGCGATGGAACCTTCAGATCAGTTCCAAATAAATTTGAACAGCTTTTTACATTTCAATGTAAAATTCAAAATAGTTTTGAACCATTAATATTTTGTTTAATGAAAAAAAAGAATATTTACTCTTATTTGTAGATTTAAAATTGGCTAAAAGATTTCAAAGAAGTAAATTTAGAAAATAAAAATTTAATATTAGATTTTGAAAAAGCATCTTTTTCTGCATTTAAACAAGCATACAGAAACATTTCTATCTATTGCTGCTCATTTCATCTATGCCAAATAGTTTGGCGTCAAATTCAAAGTTCTGGTTTTACTAAAAATTATAAAGAAAACTCAAAATTCAAATTTAATATTAAAATGATCCTTTCGCTGTGTTTTGTACCTGAAGAAAAAGTTATCTTTGTTTCACAAAAATTAGAAAAATATTTGAAAAATTCTAACTGTAATTTTTCTATTATTTTATATAACTGGTTTAAATCAAATTATATTCACAATAATCTAGAACAAAATAGTTCTATAAAATATTGGAATTGCTATGAAAGAACATTAAATGATATTCCCAGAAAAACTAACAGCCTAGAAGGATTTCATAGGCATATAAATAACTTCTTTTCGTCAGGCCATCCATCAATATTTGATCTGGTTTCTGAACTTCAAAAAGAGCAGAAAGTAAATGAAAATTTCTTCATTAGATCTCATTATGAAACTTTTAGCAAAAAAGAAGATGAAATGAAAATCAAGATTACAAAATTTGCTGATCTTGAAGAAATTATTTATTTGAAAATGATTGCATTAAACTTCAATTGGAAGTTAGATTAATAATTAAAAAAAATATTTTTTTTTAAGTTTATTATAATATTTTTTGTTAAATTTTATACTTGTTATTTAATTTTTATTAAAAAAAAATATTTGTGCGGAATTTTCGGATTCTCCGCACAGCGCGGAAAATGCGGATAACCACCTAATTAAAGTTCATATGCCCTCATCAAAATCATTTGTGCAAATTTATGCGTTCCTGCAAAAATCCAAACCGATAAGCATCCATAATCCAGCCATCTTTCCGAAAAAGGTTTCATCCATAGCACAGTTGGCCACAAATTCGAGATTTATTTATAGTTTAGAGCAAGTTGCCACATAAGCAGTTGAGTCGTTATATTAAGTTATGAAATATTGGATAAAAGAGAGAAAAGTTGTAAAGAAAGAGGATAGACCGATTTTTCTGAAAACGTTCTGCTATTAATTTAATAATATAACAAATTATCTACAAAAAGTTATTGATTTAATGAAATAAATATTTCATTTTATTCTAATTATTTTTAACAAATAAATAATGGCTTTGATGTAATCTTCGGGTCAATTATGGATCTTTTAAATAATTCATATTATTTTCAAACTTTGATTCATATATCTTAATATTTATTTTGTTTAGTTACGAAATAAGAAACTTTTTGATGAATAAAAATCAAGACCTAAATGTCTCTCACTAGTCCAACTTTGATTTAATTTTCTATTATTGAGTTTAGACAAGTGTAAATATAATGTATTAATAAATTGTACCTATTTCATATCTAGATTTTACAATTTTAGCATTTTGTAAAAATGCTAAAATTGTGTTTATATATAAATTTATTAAGTATTTATTTAGCGATTTTACAGCATATTCTTAATTTTTCTTGTTTAAAACTGCTTTTGTAATCATACGTATTTATATATCTAACAAATTTCTCCAGTTTCATTCAATTTACCTTTTTATAAGTACTATCTGAAGATTTATATGTGATTTTAATACCATAATCTTGGCAAAATTTTTGAATTTAGTAAAATTAGATCATCTTTTATAATTTACATGAGTTTTTCATGAACTCTTATATTTCTGCAAATACAGTATTCCCTCCGGATAACGGATTCCAACTTTACCCAAAAATTGATTTTCCGGTATTATAGAATTGTCAAATTAATAAAAAAAAACACAAAAAATGTCCAATCGTAGTTTATTTGTTCTTTCCTAAAAAATCAAGTAAATTTATAGGTCTTTCAGATTTTTTTAAGTAGTTTTTGTTTTAAAGAATAAATCAACTTAAGATCCTCAGGATAGTATTTTAAGACATAATCTTCTAGATAATCAACATGGTTTAAAGCATCCAAATAAGTAAAAATTACTTTTTCTTCAACGTGTGTTTGTTCTTCTTCAAATTCCTCTTTTTCTTCTTGATTAGAATTTCTTTCTTGACTCTATCTAAGAATATTGATTCATCTGTATTAACATCAAAGGCAGAAGAGTCAAAATCAGAAGTATTTCCATTATCGACATTCTTTAGATGTTCACAGCTATCCAACATTGCATTTTTTAAAGCAAACCTAAAACAATTCACTATAGTATCCTCTGTGACATTTCTCCAAGATTCAAGAACTAATTTCAACGAATCGATCATTTTAAATGTTTTGATAGCTTTGTGGTATTTTATTTCATTATTGGTGTCTAATATCTGATTTATTTTTTGGTTAAGCCTTCTTTTATAAAGAGTTTTAAAGGACTTAATAATTTCTTGATCTTAAGGTTGTATCATAGAGGTAAGACCGTGTGGAAAGTATAAAATCTCAACATTGATGTATTCAACATCAACAGGATGTACAGGTGCGTTGTCTAGTGTCAATAATATTTTACGATTGTTCTTTTTCATGCTTTCGTTTAAATTATTGAGCCAATCTTTAAAAATCTTAAGATTCATCCAGGCTTTTTTGTTGAATTTGTATATCGATGGAATATTGTTCCAATCCAAGTTTTTAGATCCTGAAAGACATTTTGATTTTCCTATTAAAAGTGGATTTAATTTTTCACCAACCATGCTCACATAAAAAATTATCGGAACACGTTCTTTAGAAAATTTACCGCTTATCTTCATTTTTAAAAAAAAGAGTTTTCGTTGGTGGACACTTAAAAAAGAATCCTATTTCGTGACAGTTAAAAATGTTTTTATGTTCAAACGATTCAATTTTTTCTTTATATTGTTCTTAAAAAGATGCAATAAGTTCTTTATCGACGAGATTGGCCTATCCTTTTATGAATTTACTTAAAATATTATGCCGGACTTTAAACTTCTAAAATATAACTATTAGACGCCTTTAAATCTTTAACGTCGTGTATTTTGGCCAAATCCAAAGCCATGTATTGGAGATTAGTATCTTGAATGGTACATTGTCTTCTTCTCTTAAGATTAAACCACTCAAATAGTTGGTGGTCAAATATCTGTGTTGGAAAGTGGTTGTTTATTCTTTTGCTATTTTTATTACAATCATTATCTGCAAAGAAGTTAGATTCTTTTAAAATGTCACTTATTGTAGAAATTGGTGTATTGTATTTTTCACTCATTTCTCTTTGTAGAAAGTGTGGATTTTCCTTATAAAAATCAACAATTTCCTTCTTTTCTTTCATACTCAATCTTTCAAACTCAATCTTCCTTCAAAATTTTGCTTCATCTTAAGCAAGGGTCATTTTTTCAAAAAAAAATCAGATATTAAAGAATCGTGTGATTCTGAAATTTGGAGACCGTAAACTAAACTAAATGATACCCAAAAAAAAGGTGATTTAATCCCAAAAATCCGGTATTTAAGAGATTCCGTTTAGGAGAGGGTTCACTGTATTATTTTGTTTAATAATCATTTAATGACATTACGTATTATAATCGATTTTTCCTATAGAGTTATTAAACTCTATAATTATATTACTTATATATGTAAATAAATCTTCAAATCTTTATCGAATATCGATATTTCCCTATAGAATTTTTAAACTCTATAATTATATTATTTATATATGTAAATCAATCTTCAAAATCTTGTTCGAATATCGATTTTTCCCTATAGAGTTATTAAACTCTATAATTATATTATTTATATATGTAAATTAATCTTAAAATCTTTATCGAATATCGATTTTCCCTATAGAATTTTAAAACTCTATAATTATATTATTTATATATGTAAATCAATCTTCAAAACCTTTATTGAATATCGATTTTTCCCTATAGAGTTATTAAACTCTATAATTATATTACTTATATATGTAAATAAATCTTCAAAACCTTTATCGAATATTGATTTTTTATCACTGGTATTCCTATTCTGGCATATACTGGTTAACTTTACAATATTTATTTGATTTGCATGAAAAAAATATTTTTCTTTCTTTAAGTATATTAAAATTAATTGGAATATAATTTTGTTAGTAGTAAGTATAATATCTCTTTATGCAGTATTTTAAACACATCTTCTCTGAATATCATTTTCCGTCCTTTTTTTCAAAATAAAAAAAAGTCAAATTTTCAAACATGTTTTTATTTCTAACAAATAACTTGAAAATTCAATCTCATAATCAACATTCTATTCAAAAAATTATACTTGTTATTATATTTTTTAAATCTATCTTAAATGTTTTTAAACATTTCATTTCCAAAATTATAAATTAATTAAATTTGCTTCATAATTTTATTTTAAATTTGTAAATAATTACATTATTTGTAATATATTGATTGTAGATCCTTATTGCAACAATATATGTTTCTAATTTCGTTTACTTTGTTTTTTTAATAACAATTTATAGTTTAATTTCACTAGCTTTATGTTACTTTTTCTTCCAATAAAAATCTTCCAAATGACCGATCTTTTGAATATTTTGCATCTTTCTTTTTTCCTTTATAAATATTAAAAGCTATTTTTTTATCAATGTAATTTATATTTATCATATTTTTCTGCCTATTGTAAATAAAGTATTAGATTTATCCCCTTTTAGTTTTTATATGTTATAATTTTGCAACAAAGTAGGTATATTTTTGAAATTTTTTATTTCATCTGCTAGTAAAATATTATAGGATATAATAAATATTAATCATTAACACTATAATCGACGCTTCTGAGATAATTTTATTTGCAATTTATTTATTTAACAGTCATAATATTAAAGTCCATTATAAAATCATTATCAATGGTTTTTATTATAATTAATCGTATGTATATAACTAAATGCCCATTAAAAAAAATTAATATAATGCTCTCTCATGATTATCAATTTTAATTACTTTATTATGTTTATACTTTATAATTATCATTTAAAAATTTCTGTCGTTGATGCTTTATACAATTTATCATGTGTATTAAATCTTTCTCCACTAAAGTAATCCATTTTTTAAATGATTCCTAATTATTAAGTAAACTTTTAGTTTAATAACGTTTTTTTTTATCAAACTATTTATGACTTTTTTTGATAGTGCAAATTCTTTTACATGATCCTTTATTTCCTAATATATTATATTATTCAATTATTGAATTAATTAAAATTAATCTGTTATACACTTGTCAAATATATTGTTTAGGTTCCTTACCTGTTTAATGCTTTGTGTAAACTCATTCAGCTTTTGACATTCTTAAAACCCTATATATATGTGTTTTTAAAAAGTCCCCTAATGATTTTTTTTATAGGTATTTCTTATTCTAAAAATATATGATTGAAATAGAACCTGTAACCATTCATCATATCAAGATCCCATAAATGTACAAATTTTCTAGTATTAATTACGTTTACTGTAGGTTAATTTGGAACAGAAACGATAAAAAAAATTTATCATATCTATTTAGTTGGTTAAGGAGAATTCTTATTATTTAATTTTTGTACTTCTTTAAACCATATCTATATAATGGATTTTCAATAAATATTAATATCTATTTTAATATTTTAAATATCCATATCCAATTTATAATTTTGTAATATGAATTCTTTGAAGTTGTATATTTATTGTAAAAGTAATTTAGATATAACTAATCTTCAGGTTGAGTAAGTTTTTAAAGGTAGGCAAAGAATTAAAATGTCTCTTTTTATGTTTAATAATCTATTTTCGGTCAAAGGAAACAATCATGCTTTAATTGTGTATAATAATCATCTTTATCAAAAACTCTAATTTCAATATGATCATTTCTCAGAACTTAAAAATTATGTTTCTAAAAAAGATGAGCTTCTAACTTTATCCTAAAATGTGTTTTACTAAGATTTAAATCATGCTTATACCATACATTTTGTTTTGAATAAATTAATTTGATTCATCTAATCATATTCCTTTTGATGTATTCTTCAGTAAATTTTATAAAATTGAAAGGTCGTTTGCTAATATAAACAACAAATTCTTTAATTGAAATAGATCTATTACTAATATAAAAATTGTGGAGTATTTATTTCATAATATATTTTAAAATAAAAATTTAATTTTTGATAAATGATAAAATTAAACACTTGAATTTTAATAATAATAAACTATATAGTGAAAATTAATTATATTAATGATTAAAAATCAAAAAATTTAATAAAATATAGTACAAATTAATTATATTAATGATTAAAAATCAAAAAATTTAATAAAATATAGTACAAAATAATTATATTAATGATTAAAAATTTAATAAAATTAATAAAATATAGTACAAATTAATTATATTAATGATTAAAAATCAAAAAAATTAATAAAATTAATTTATTAATGATTAAAAATTAAAAATTTAATAAAATTAATAATTATAAATCAAAAAATTTAATAAAATTAATTATATTAATGGTTAAAAATATAAAAAATTTAATAAAATTTATTATATTAATGATTAAAAATTAAAAAATTTAATAAAATTAATTATATTAATGATTAAAAATTAAAAAATTTAATAAAATTAATTATATTAATCATTATATGAAAAAATTTAATAAAATTAATTATATTTATGATTAAAAATCAAAAAATGTAATAAAATTAATTATATTAATGATTAAAAATTAAAAAATTTAATAAAATTAATTTTT